>WEKY01039638.1:8041-74107 GCA_013390045.1 Picathartes gymnocephalus
CCCCGCCGTGCCCCGGGGCTCGGTGTGCTGTGCCCTTGAGCACGAGCGTGTGGAAACGATTTGCGGGGTTGTTTTGGGGGGCTGTCTTGTTGGTCTTCGGTTTGGGCTTTTTTTTTTTTTTTTTTTTTTTTTGTGTTAATTATTTTTCTCCCACAGAGNNNNTTTTTGGTGAAATAATGCTTCCTCCAAGAGAAGGATTGAGAAAAGCAACACTTTTAGGTTTTTGGTTTTGTTTGTCTGTGGGGGTTATTTTGTTGTAAATCTGCTATGCAAATTATTTGGAAGGACCTGAGAAAATTAGGTGGCCTGCACGTCATAATGCTCACAAATTCATTTTTGACTGGAGAAACCCCTTGTTCTTTCTGCTCTGTATGACTTCTGAAGGAAGAAGCCTTTGTGCAGCCTTTCGTGGGATGGTGCTGCTGTCTCGTGCCCAGTCCCAGGGAGGTCCCCTGCTGCTGCAAGAGCCGCTGTTGCAAAGTTCTGTTCTTTGCAAATCTTACGTGACCTTTTGAGCGTGTCATAAACCAATTGAAGCATGCGTCAGCTCTCGTTTGGTGTGAAGATACCAAGGTATCTTTATAAAACTTGCAGGTGCATGTTATTTTGGGACAACCACAAGAATTTTTGTGGAACTACATAGGTGTAATAAAATCACATGATGGTTTGGATGGGAAGGGACTTTAAAGAACATTTGGTTCCAACACTGCTGCTCTGGGCAGGGACACCTTACACTAGACCAGATTGCTCAGAGCTCCATCTGATGTGGCCTTGAACACTTCCAGAGACGGAGCATCCACAACTTCTCTGGGTAACCTGTTCCAGTGTCTCACCACCCTCAGTAGTATGGGGAAACTTGGATAAATGTCTTGTACATAAGAGCTATGACTTGTCATAACTTTTTTGTTATTTAACTTTTGTTGCTCTGGAAATTTCAACAGTTTCAGGAATGGTCATGGATTTTTAAAATGCATTCAAACATCATTAAATACTTACAGCAAGTGCATAGATGGCATCTAAATTGTTGTTGAATAATACTGAAGCCCAGTGGTTAAACCTGGGTAGTTGGGTGTCAAACTTCCAGCAGAGATCTGGGAATCATGCCTAATTACTTTTCTGGGTCTGGGATTAGTGCTCTCTCTTCATTGTTAGCTTGATGAAAGTTGGTTCAGGATATAATTTAGGTTTAAATTATTTCAATTATCATCTATTCTCTCATCCTCTCGTAAATTCATGTTCCATCCATTGTCGCATCACCACCTAGCCTTAGCCACTAAAAATAGCATCCCTTCTGCCAAGCTTTCTCATCTTTGTCCTTAAGTACCCTTGAATTCCAGAAGGTGCCTTTTGTTCTTTATTTGTTCCATTAATTTCAGATTTCTGTATACAAGTGGCTTGCTAACATTAATGTATTGTCTCATTAGTGCATTTTAAGAACTTGGGCAGGGAGCAATGTCAGATTTGACAGAACGCCAAGAATGCTTGTGCATTTTAGAAGGAGCATCCTTTTAATCCTCCTTAGTGGGTTTGAGGTTTTTGTTTCGTAGCTGGTCATAAATATGATGATAGTATTGCTGTGATTTTACTGGTTTTGTATTATCAATAGTGCTTTTTTGAGTTATGTTTTTATATGTAATGTAGGTACCAAAGAAGCAGCTTACTTTGAAAATAGCTGAAGTTCCACAATAGTTGAAGACAATCTCTAGTACCAGTTTTCTTGGAAATTCTTTCGCTGAAGATAGGAATTCCAGTCACTGAAAACAGGAATGGTATTTTAAGATAAGAAAGTGTTATGGTTACAGTTACCTCCATGAGGATTTTTAAATAAAAGTATGGTGGCACTTGGTGTCTCTTTCTTTACAATTAGAAATTTGCCAGATATTATGAGATCTCTGTCTTTATCTTTTAACATCTTAATCTTTAGAATCTGTTCCAGAGTTCTTCAAGGAAACACTGACAATGGTATTTTTAGAAGAAATGACTCAGCTTGTATGTTGGATTGCCAGGCAGCCCTGGTGCCACCAGAAGGATTGATTCCCAGCTCTCTGTGCCTTGGAGTGCCCACACACTGAGCACTAGTTTGTGTCCAAGTGAGCTCTGACAGTTGTGACTGATCACCGTGGCTGCCCCTGTGCGAAGCCAGCAGACAAAGCCTTGCTTAATTCAACTGCTGTATTAAACAAGATTATTGCTTTACCAATAAATACCAAACAAAACCCCAGTTAACAGAGAAATAAGTCATCTGTGTGTGCTGTTTCAGAGCTGGAGCCTGACACGGCAGGGGAGAGGGGCACCCACGTTGGCTTCTGTTGCTCCGTGGGGAGTAGTGCTGCCCCTGCTCCCCATCGGGACACACCACACAGCTCACTTCATTCTGGGGCCAGCAGCAAAAGTAAGGCACGGTGCTTTCTCTCTGGAGGGTCCAGTGCTTTGTGCTATAGATAAGCCCATTGCTGGCTGTCCCCTAGCACTTTTGAAGGCTTTTTCCTAAACTGAAAAACCTCCTCAAAATTTCTTTCCCTTTCATAAGGTTTCTGGATGGGATCTCCTGAATGTTTCATGGGTCACAAAATCATTATTAGTTAAAACACCCTATTGTTACCCCTTTTATCTGTTATTACTGTTTTCTGGTTCATGTTAGTTCTGCTGTCCTTTTTTCTGGGTTAATGGCCCTGACTTTACTCCCCACCAGGCCCAGGTTCCTCGAGATCATGAATGTGAAAGGTTTAATAAAAGAATGAATGTGGCACTCAGTGCTATGGTCTGATGTTGACATGGTGGTGTTCCATCATATGTTGGACTCGAGGAACTCAGGGTCTTTTCCAACCTAATTGATTTTGTCAACTCACAACCAGGGCGTGGTCACAGCAGCCTGGACTGCCTCCAGTCTTAACCCTTTAATGAGCACATCCACTGTGGTGAGCACCAGGTCCGGTAGTGTTTCTCATCTGGTTGGTTTGTCCAATACCTAGACCAGGAAGTTGTCCTTGATTCTGAATTCCTTACAGCTAGCTGTGTTGCTTTCATGGCAGATGCCTGGGTGGTGGAAGTCCTCTGCTAGGATGAGATTTTGGAGTGTGATGCTTGCTGTATCTGAAGCAGAAGGCCTTGACCTTGGTCTGCCCCCGATCAGACCCCCACCAGCAGGTGTCCTTTGTTGGTCCTGTCTTTGAAGTTTTTACCCATATGCTCTCAACCTGTTTGTGGCTGTTTATCAGAGGCAGCTCTTCACAATCTCTCCATTCCTTAACAGCACAAAATCCCTGCCCCTCCTCCCCTGCATGTCTCTTTCAAAAAGCTCATAGCCTTTGACTACAGTTCTGTCCCAGCATCTTTCCCTGATATGTCAGTTTTCTAACTGCACCATGGTTTCCAACTTCACTTGCTTGTTTCCCATGCCATGTGCACTGGCATAGAGGCATTTCAGCTGGGCTATGGGCTGCACCACCTTTTGGGAGGAGCCTTCCCTAATTCCTTTGGGATAATTTACAGGTATTTCCCTGTTGTTTTCTAGGATGTCGGTATCATCTAATTCTTCTCTGTCACTCAGAAGTACACCTTCCCCCTAATGCATATGAAATGTGTCAGGCCAAAAGTGAAGCTGAGCCCAGCTTTTACACATCCTGGACAGCTCTAACCACAATTTTTTAAAGAGAGAACTCTTTTTTAGGAAAACTGGTGATGTCCTACCCAATCTCACAAGGCGCAACTAACCACTCTGGGGAGAAGGATCTGTAAGCTTCTTATTCTGGTCTGTAACTTTTTGTGCATTTTGTGGTGTGAGATCCCTCGGTCTCATGGAACCCAGCCTGAAACCTAGCATTTATGCCTAGCAGGGAGATGCCTGCTGTTAACAGACACAAGTTGGTTACATTTTCCAAGGGAGTCATGGTAAGATGATTTTGCAATTAGTAATTTTTCATTAAGAAATTAATTGTGTCTTAACACCTATGCGTGTAAAGTACTTTGACATTCATTGTCACTAACTGTCATGTACAGATGCAAGCGTTGTTGCATATGGTGCCAACCAAATGAATATGGATAGTGTCAGGAATTTGACTACTGCTTGGAGCAGGTGTTTGGGATCCTAGAAGTGCAGTTCTCTTCCTCCACCTCACAAGGTGGAAGAAATGGTAGAATAGATAAACAATGAGCTGGCATCTGTTGTGAAGCAGCTGAAAATAGGATAACCCAAGAGGATAATTCATGTGCTGAAATAGGAGCAGATGTCAATTAAGACAGCCTGTCTGGCCATTCAGGTGCCAGTTCTGTAGCATGTGTCATCAGTACAGGCTTGACAAACAGCCTGTTTGTGAAATTTGGTGTTGCTTGACATCATAATTTGTTAGAAGGTGGAGATGTTGTAGGCTTTGAGAATCTGAAAAATTTATTCATTGGAGCAAACCCAAATTCCAATTTGATGTTAAAACCAACTAGGTGCCATTTTAAATTGTTGGGGGGTTTTTTTGGTTTGTTTGTTTGTGGGTTTTTTGTTTTTGTTTTTTTAATGAGAAGTCCAATATAAAACTAGTTCCTTTTACTAGAAACAAAATGAAGCTGCAACAGAATTTTCATATTAGAGTGTCAGGGTTACTGCACATTAAAACTTCTGCAGTGGTGTGGAACGGTTTTCCAAAACATTTTGCCCCAAACCGTTTCTTCAACTAAATTATTTTCTTCTCCCCTTCCAATTTCTCTCTTGTCTTGGGTGGAACACCATGCTGATGCAGTTTGTGGCCTTCAGTCCCCAGAATTAGCTTAGGTTTCTTCATCTGGAAAATTTTCCATAAACTTAGTATTTGGAAGATTCCACTGATACAAGGGGTTCTGTCCTGTCTTGCCTAGCTTAGAGCAATACTCTTTAAAACTGATGCAAGAACCCTTAAAAGAGATCCCTTAAAAGACAGACAGGACTTCAGAATTTTGTTTTCTTTTGTATGATGGACATTTCACTCTGCAAGATCAATGTGCTGAATACAAATTAAAGGTCAAATTTGCCAATTTACTGTCTGAAACTTTAAATGCAGTTATTAAAAAAAAATAGTCCATTGCTGAGCTGCTTTGGCCTTGACTTTGAAAAGTCAAGTAGTCAAATACATATAATGAAGTACGGGTTGTGGTACATTATTTTCTCGTGGTACCGCTTCTTTGGATTCTTTTTCCCCCATGTTGTGCACTTATTAATAATTTTAAAAATCCAGGTATATATCCTTACTGTACTATATCTTGAAGTTAGTATTTCCACAGTATTTTTTATATTTTACTGTATTCATTGTTCAAAGACATAGTGGTGTGCTTAAATATAGACAGATAAAATCATAGAAATCCACAGTTGAGCTTAGTGAAAGAAAATTAAGGCAGATGTGTGGAGCCACTGTAAAGGAAAATGCAGAAAAGCCACAAACAATCTTAAATGTATTTAAAATTCAGTTTAATTTGCTCTAAAGCATCAAACACAGAAGGTTTCATCATTCATACAGGTATAGCTTGTGTTGCTTCTGAAAACTTGTCTGAAGAAATCAGTAGCTTGAGGGAGCAGCCTCAGGCAGGAAAGCACCAAAAAGAAACTGGCTGGACAGGAAAGAAAATCAAAGCTCCATACACAGATGTATTTAAGAAGTGTAAATATAAGAAGTTTGGGGAAAAAGGCTTCATCTTGGAAATGGTGTTTTATTTAAAAAAGATTAACACATATCTTCATGTTAGTATTTCTGTAGCTTTTTTTCTGGAAAACTGCTGAGGTACTTACAGCCCCTCTTAGGTGAATGTTTTGGGGATCAGAAGGTTCCAGACTGCTCTGAATTTTATGTGATTTCCCTGAAGAGCTTTCATTTTCCCAGCAACCTATATGCATGGCCTTGCCTGCTGACTTGAGAGATTGAAAAGACTTCCTGGATAATTTCAGATATATAGCCATACAGTTCTTAGAAGTGAAAAGGTTGCTAACTGCTGAGTTTACTCACCTGCTTTCCCAGGTGAAGGTGCTACGAGTTACTTGTCCATCCAACAGCTCTGTAAATATTTAAGCAACACTGTAGTGGGATATGAAGGAAAATTCCCTTTGAAATATTTTATCTTCAATATAGAAGGCATGCATAAATCTATTTTTGGAATGAAAGAGTCCTTTTTATTCTAAATACTTTTTTTAGAAGGATTTTTGCATAGGGAATCAATCTGGCTTCTTCCCCCAGTCTCTGCAGGCAAAGCCATCAGCAGCTGAGAGACCTTCTTTTACACAGAGATTCTTTTAAGAACAGAGGAGCCCCATCAGTGCAGCAAGAGCAGAATATGATATTTGGTCCCTGAAATAGTTCCACAAAATCATTATTTACAGATCTAGGCTGTACATCAGAGAGAATTTTTATCTGAGCAAATTTAACAGGGAGGAGGGTTAAATAGCATTGGTATTTTTTACTTGGAGGTTGCTGATTTACTATCCAAAGTTGTACAATACATTAATTACCAGAACAATTGGACCTATTGAAGTTCTGAAGTGAAAGCCACAAATTATCAGATAAATTTAGAGTTGTGTAATTTTCTCATAACCCTTCACTTGGAAAAGCCTTCCTGCTTCCAGTATAGGATGAGGTCTGGCAGTGGGGTTAACCCTGACCCCTGAATGTTTTATATAGACTTGTTCATTTCTGCCACATTCTTTCAGTTTAAATTTAGATTTGCTGGCAGCTATTATGCCTCTTGCAATAAGCCTCATGACCAAACATTGAAACAAATATGCCTTTTATCACAGATGTTTTTGCCGAATAAGATAAGTGAAGAACACTTGAAAGCTTAAAAACAATGCGCAGAAGCCTTTGGTCCAAAAGGCACCAACCTTTGAATGTCTGGAACGTATTTTCTTTTCAGTGTTAGGAAAGAGCAAGTAAGTGTTTAGATGATTCAGCACAGGCTTGCACCCTGTTTTACCTCTAATTTGTTATTGGTTGTAATGAAATTTCAGCTATGCAAATGAATACAGAGTCAGGATACATATGAATGTAAAAAAGTCATTAGGCTGTTCTAAAATAGACTGTGGTTGCTGTAGGAAGTAGCAGCATACAGCTCAGTTTTATGTTTGGCTGATTGCTAAATATGTCTTAGTAAATCTTAAAAGGTTGGGTTAGTTCTTCTATACAACGGCTGTCTCAAGCACAATAGCTGCATTTGTAACTGCTTTAAGGAAGTTCATACCACTTAATTTTCTGTTTTTCATGGAGGATGATGCTTGTTTTATGATTAGGTTTTTTTAATCTAGCATGGGTTTGTGGGACTTGAGAAATCTATACAGCAAAGGAGTTCACTTTCAAGGCCAGTAAGTTGCTCTTGGCCTAAGCTATGCCATGATCTTCATAGACAATGTTGCTCCACATTGAAACATTTGTTTGACAAGGGACTCTCTGGTCTCACTTTCTACAACTGCTCATCTGTCTAGGATAGGACCTGAGGAAATGGTCTCAAATTGCACCATGGGAGATTTAGACTGGATATTAGTAAAAATTTTTTTCACTGAAAGGGTTGTCAAGCATTGGAACAGGCTGCCCAGGGAAGTGGTAGAGTCACCACTCCTGGAGGTATTTAAAAGATGTGTAGCTGCGGCAGTGAGGGACATGGTTTAGTGGTAGACTTGGTAGTTCTGGGTTAACAGTTGGATTTGATGATCTTAAAGGTCTTTTCCAAACTAAATGGTTCTGTGATTCTGTGTTCTAAGGTAGCATGTAAAAAGTGTTTCTGTAAAGCACTTCTGTCTCTATGCTTTCAAGGTTCTTCAAAGGTAACAGCATTCCTATGCATTGCTGAATGGCTATGGCTCCAACAAAGAAAGGAGACCTTGAGAATATATGGAAAGCAGTGTTCTCCCTGTAACCTTTTAGGGGAAAAAACCAATGAATAAAGCAGGCCATGATTCTCTAGATAATTTAAAGGGAGATTTTTTTTCCTTCTGAAGGGCAAGACACAAAAGCTTCCAAAGGCGCCCTGACCCTATTGCCTCTGCAGTTGCTATGGGCAGGAAACACTGGTACTCAGATCTTTGGAGCACTTTGATAGTGTCCAGCCTAGTTACTGGGGCTGAACACTGTGGAGCTGTGTTCCTCATGAATGGATTAGGCAAAATTTATTCACTGGTTAGGAGTCCTATGGTGCAGGCTGTGTATTTTTGAATGTAAGTAGCATCATGTTTTTTCTGTTTAGCAGGAATTTCAGGCAACCTTTGAAATACATAGCCAATCAGCATTTGTTCCAAATGGTGCTTTTGTGCCAAATTTCCAATTAGTGAATGGCATTTGTTAACTAGGCCCATTTGGCTTTATCTTCAAGGATAATGAAACCCCATCTTTTTCCTCATCCCCTTAACAGACACAATATAGAGTCTTACTGAACTAAAAAAAAAAAAAAAAACTGAATGGAGAATGCTAGGAGATTTATAGTTCGGTGAAACTCCTTAGGACTTGTATCTTTTAGAAATGACTATGGTTTAAATTCTGTAGCATTAAAACAAATTTATCAGAATTAGGGGGTTTGGCTCATACAGTTGTTTGGAAGAACATTGGTGAATATTGGAGGTATTGTTCCAGTTCATAAATATTTGTTGAGATAAAGGTGAAATGTGCTTCCCTGTGCATGGAGCTGTACTTTTTATTGTAATGCAATATCATGTGTGCTGTTACATACATTTGGAGTGTCTTAGAAATATTTTGAACTCTTCATGAATTTTTATCTTTGTATTTTCTATGGAAAATGCTAAATTAGAGGCACCTCTCCAACACCTCTCAAAATACTGTTTTCTGTCATGGAAGAGAAAGTTGTCTGTTTGCACATGTGGAAGTTGCTCCTCCATCTTATTAAACTCAGAAATCCAAACTTCTAATGTAACCTTCAGTGCTTGTCACCTGGCAAGTGCAATTTTTGCATAGCTCAGAGAAATCAAACACCCTTTACTCATTTCCCTGTGTGATTGTTGCTTCAGAATTGTTTACTACTGGTAAGTAAGAAAACATTCTTACAGCCCCTTTTCATAAATTGCATTTTAACTGTGTTGAGAATAGAACATTCATATTAGATTTTTGCAGAATTTATACATTATTGTTTGTGGAATTTGGGTGGGTTTCCATGGTTTGTCCTTGTAGAGTCGTTTTTTGAGCATTCTGTAGTGTTGGAAAGATCAATATGTGAGGGAGCAATACCACAGGAAAATATTTGCTTTGTTTACAAATGAGTGTTGTGGACATAGAACAATATGCACATTTCCTACGTGAGGTCATCTCACTGAGAATGGATTCAATATGAGAAGTGTCTTTTGATACTCATTTTCTGTGGAATGTCCTACAGTTTACTTGGAAATGGTTGGGAAGACAATGGGAAGCAATCAAAGTATCTCTTTAAATAATTTTAATAGCTATAGTGTTGAAGTACAGCTTAGCACTTATAACAGCATTCCAGGCAAAGTACTCTGAGGGTCAAAAATTGTGAGACTCCAAATAAAGATTTGGAAAACTAAAAATTGGGATATTTATTTTTCTGTGGTTTGAAACAATCCCTCCAAAGGTTATACTAGCCCCTCTGAAGGGAACATGTGTCTGTTCCTAATATGGGACTCAGTGTCTGATGATTTGGGACCTTCGTTAGTGTGGAGAAGATGAGTAATTCCATTAGTACTAATATATGTCAGTGTAATAGTGGAGTGAATCTCCTGGATTCTATTTGTATAGAGTTTTTTTCCCACAATAGCGAGCCAATTACAGTTATCTTTCTGTCCCATTTGCGAAACCCTCCTAAGGAAACAAAGCACCATAAAGATTTATCAGGTAAGAGTAATAATAATTTTCATTTATCTCCCCTACGTTTTGAGGAGTGTTGGTATGATGCTGTTAGGATTATGGCAGGATGAAAACACATTATTACCGTTTGTCTGCTCATGCTCACTATGGAATTATCTTCTGTGCAAAGATATGTATTGTTTGTGAAAGGAAGGAAGATGAAAGAACTGAAGTAGTAGCCTCAGGACAGAGACTTCCGGGGAGCAGTAGCTGCCTGTGTTGACAGGGAGGTCAGTGTGACTGGTTTTTGTAGTGGATCATTCAAAGTGGTGTGAATAAGGAAAACAAGGCATAATGCAGCAGTATGCATAAGGACTGCTGTGGAAAGGTGCTTAAGGCAAGTACTGGAAAGGATCTTGAGGAAACTAAGGAATAAGAAAAGCATCTTTGTCGATTAAAATTTTTGTTATACAGTAAAGTTCTTCAGATAAAAGGAAAAGATGCATCCTAGTGAAAAACTGACCAATAAAGTATTCCCATTATATGAGCAGAGGAAAGCTGCAAGATTTGACAAGTCTGGAATTATAGTAAGGAATATAATACAGTGCACATGATGACCTTCAATATTCTGGTTCCAGTTGACAACAAGCAATCTTTTTGCCAGTGGAGAGATGCTAAAATAGAAGTGGCTTAAGAAGAGGCATTAAAGTGACTTTAGTTTTAGTCTTGGTTCTGCTTAGCTTGAAATAGCAGTGGGTCACCCAAGATGAAGTGTTAGAAAGCCGTTCAGATATATGGAAGTCATTTGAGTATGAAAAACAGCTATCAATATGTGTCATCAGGATTGGAGTGATAATTGAAGCTTTCTAAATAGAAAAATGTCACTCAAAGACAGGGAAAAAACTGGTCAGCTTTTTCCTTGGGGGCTGGAAGAGAAAATAAGCATCTTCAAGTTACAAATAGCTTGAATATTTTAAGACTTCACATATGTTTGATTTCCTTTAGACCAAACCAGAAAAAGAATCTGAATGGCCAGATTCTATGTCTTGGCTCATGAAGAAACTGGAGCAGTTGAACTTAGATATTGAAGAAGCTCTAAGTGCTGGCTCTTCTCCCTCCAGTACTCCTTCTTCTAAAAGACACAAGCAACTGGTAAGAATGTGTGTGTGAGTCATGTGATATGTACTCCAACATTTAGCTACAACACTCCTCAAGCCATAGTTTTCAGATCCAGTTGCGTTTCTGAATAGGCTGAGGAGCTCAAGTGTAAGCGTGAAGTTAAAAGTTTTCAGCTCTAATTTCATTAGACAACTAATGGTCAAATAACCAGAACTGTGATAGGGTGAAACTTGTAAATTTTCTGTCAGTAAGGCTTAAAATCATTAAACACCGTTTTTGTTAATTTAAGTGCTAGCCTATTAATACTTGATATATTTATTTAAAGATATAACAGCAAGAGAGACACTGTCTTCATTAAGAGTTGAACTTCATTTTTTTTTTCTTCCTTTTATTTGAATAGTTGATTTAGAGCTGCAATCCTCTAGTTAAGAATATTTTGTGATGACATATGTCATCAGTTGACAACAGTTTCTCAAGCTTTTATTTTGAGGGCAAATGGAATTAAAAGAGCAATGATATTATTTTAGTAATTTTTGAATAAGCAAGATTTTTTATATAAGCAATTAATGGAGAGTGACCAGCATGAGAAATAGAAGTGTTTGTTCTCTGCTTCAGGCTATAATTAAATTCAGTTCTTAAGATAGAATTGTGTGGAATTGTAGCTCTGAATGTTGGCTTGAAATCCATGGAAGGTGATGTTTTGTAAATGCTTTTGCTGTCACTGCTGCTTCATTTTGCAAAAGTAAATTCTTAAAGTAATGCATGGATCATTACAATGTAAATGTTCATGTCTCTCTAGGTGGGACATTCAGAATCTTGCACTTTGTAGTTTATGTTTCCAAATTCTACAGTGTTAGTAACAGAGTGGCCATGGCTGTCTCTCATTTCTTTCTTACTGTACGTGTCAGCAAGTCAGAACCAGCTCTGTCCAACTGAATTAATTTAATAATTAATTTGCCTATTAAGGGACAGTGTTCTGTCTTCTTGCAGGAGAATGCTCATTGTCATCTGTCAAAATACAGTGGCAGTGTAGTCTGTTTTTCTGTCTGAAAGTGAAATCCCAGCCATCAGAGTTTAAACACTTCCCATTGTGAGACAGTCTGGTTTTGGTAACCAGTGATCCATACACTCATTATTTTATGGCTGTGTCTATTCTACTAAGGCAAAAGGCATGGTTTAGCTAGGCATCATTCTTTCTCCATGATGGCTTGAAGATCATAGGATACAACTTCAAATCCTTTGCTGACGCATTCAGTGAAGGGCATGTTGCATGTAAACAGCAAGAAAATCTAAATAGGCAACATTTTCAAATGAACTTTGATGCATAAGAACAGCATCATCAGAAATGGTTGCATAGAGAATGCCATCACCAGCATCCCAGATGCTTGCACTTCTCTTTCTGAGGCCTAGTGGAACGACATCTTCTGAGTACAGAGGGGCCAGGACTTTCATCACAGCCTTTTTCCTGGGACATACCCTCCCACCAAAAGCCTCTGCTAGGGTGTTAGGATGTTCCTAACACTAGCGCCAAAATTACTGTTTTGCCTAATATGATATTTGAGCTGTTGCAGTCCTCTTTATCAAGCCACATCTTCTTCCCACTCTAAAGAATAGGAGAGATCTCTTTATGTTAGTTGTCTGTGGACAGGCAAATATGTGAGTCAGCCACATTTTATTGCAGTTTGATTTGACAAACTGGAAATGATCTTTAAACCTCCAAGAGCCAATTTCAATAAAGAGGCTGGAGAGGTCACTTAATACAAAGTCTTTCTTATGAGACCAGCAAGACCAGAGCAAGAAAAGTCTTGGAAAATCTGTTGTGGAACTGATGATGGGATATCGTTTGCTGTCTCCTGCAAAAGAATTTGTAGAGCAAATGAATAATCTGCTCTAACTTAAATATGAATTAATAGTTTGCCTCAGAATGGGTGGCCTTAGTTTTACTTTATAGTCAAAGAAGAGATAGATCCTCATAAATCTATCCATAAATATATTGTGAAGGAATAAATCTCAAAATGACAGTTGGAGTGGAAAAAATAAAGAGTCTGGTTTTCACACAAGTTGTATGAGTAGTTTATATTCAATCAGTTTGTGCTATTTGTACCATATTTCTAACTATAGCTTGTAATTTGTTCCACACATATCAAATGTTTTATTCTTGTCACTTACAATGAAACTTGAATAGAAAGAAGGCCTATCTCAAACACATGTTTACTAGTAACTGTGTAAATTTGGCTTCTATAAAATGAACCACTTTTGTTTTCTTCATATGGTTTTATCCTCAAGTGGGCACTGACACAAGAAATTATGATTGACAGCGGTTTTGGATGAACTGTTCAAAGATGTAAGGCTGACTTTGGAGACTGGAGATCTCGAAAGCAGGTGGCTACTGTATGAGTGGCAACATGGTTTGTTTGGAGCTGCTGCTTTGAAAGTTGGTCTCGTGAGGGTGTGGACAATTCTTAACAGATGACAAAATTATTTCTTATGGCAAATGCTGTGTCTCAGAAATATATTTTGTATCACTATGTTGAGCCAGTCAGATTTTACTGAAGGATTTTTCACCTGTTCATGGAAGTAGTTCTTTGATATTTTTTTAATCTTTGTATTTTACTGTTGTGAAGGTATCTGTTATTAATAATATTCATTTGAACAGGATTTTTTTAAAGAAGAAGCCATAATATGTGCTAATGAAAATTGAGTGGGTGAATAAATATTATGGCACCTATTGGGTGAGAGCAGGGAGTCTTGCAGTATTTTGGTGAGCAAATTCAAGGTGTCTTCTAAAACATAATAACTTCTAAATGAATGCTAAGGGATGATCTGTTTCTGCATCTGTGTAAAACATGAGTTACTACTGGTAATTTTTTTGTTGGCAAATATTATGAGAAAGTAGCACTGACTGGATTCCTCAGGAACTGATCCAGAAAAGATATTAAAAATAATTGTCTGTAATCAAATTATTTTCTGAAACATCCTCTCACCAATGCTAGAAATACATTATTTAAGTGCAAAAAGCTGTACTGTCTGAATGTACTAACAGCAAAACTGCTAGTTTTGGAAAAACACATTTAATAGTTCCACTCCTGTAAAATCTGAACTTTTCCTATGAACTTTTCCTTAGCAGTATAGAAGGGAGCACTTTGTAAACTAAACATCAGAGATAAATCACTCTTGCTGCAGTCTTTTCCCTGTTGTTTAATGTATCTGTTTCATTGCCACTTAGTGTCTTGTACTCAGTTTCAGTACAGAAAAAGCAGGAAATGTTAAGAACAAGAATCACTTTTTTTTTGTCTTAGTCCTTCATTATTTATGAATGACAGGGAAATCCTGTTTGATTATAATTACCCCATCTTATATTAGAGATATGACTTTCATTGAACAAAACTTTAACTTAGGCATTCATTTAATTCTTTTGCATCAGTATATTGTCTTCAAACTTTTTGAGGGCTGTATGCTAATTCTTTTGTCACCTTTCCAAAGCCTCCTCATTTTACATCCCTACAAAATATACTAACTGGGAACTGGGCAGTTGCTGTTAAAGATCCGCAACCCATTTGTCACTTTGTGGAGGGGAAGAGCCTGAAAATGGGCTGATTAGAATGATTGTACCCAACAGCGTGGGACTGCTCTGCTGTGCACCCATGATCCTGTTTCCCTGATTGTTTGTCGTATGGATTGCAGCATGTATTGCTTCTTGCTCACTCACCAAGTTATTCCTTGGGCAAATCAGGATACGTGGGAGAATGTTGTGCAGTTGGTCTCTGCCTGACACTGCACTTAGGGTGGGCCCAGAGTCAGGACATCCACCTTTTAAAAAATGGTGTGGGAGTGGAACAATGGAGTGAGAACTCCCAGGTTTCGGGGAATAAGGAAAAATGCATTTGAAAAATTCGGAGTCTGTAATTTGAAAATGGGAATTTGCTGGGTCTCTGTTTAATATACAGAAGCAAACATGAAATACAGTTAAAAGATAGTTTTAAATAATTGGAATAAAACAATTTTCTCTCTCTACAAAGAGATTCAGTTCCTTTAAGTTTAGAGAAGGTGTACTGTGGCGGCGCGGCTCGGGTGGCTCGCCCTGCCACCTTCCCAGAAAGGTCTCCACAGGGGCAGGACGGGCCAGCGCGGTGGGGGTGCGCCCCAACTCGCATGCGTGGCTGGATGCTGTAGTAAAAGCGGTGGAGGCGGAAGGGGTGCCTGTACGTGCTATTCCAGCCGCGGCTTATTGTCTGCATGCGCTGCAGAAGCCAGTAACAAAAGACCACGTGATCTAGAAAGCGCAGGGTTATCTGCGGGTACGGAGGGGGCAGAGCCAAGCGGCAGACAGGACAGGCGGGGAGACAGACACGCTCACCAACGGGGAGAGCGGCTGGGGAGACGAACAGGGGAACAAACCAACGGGGGTACAGAGAGAGGGGAGCTCACTCCTGGCAAACTGGGGAGGGGCCGAGCCGGCCGAGGGGCCGACTGCCAGTGGGGTGGCAGGGTACAGACCATGGTCTTAAAGGGCAAACCGGGAGAGTGTAGTGGAACCGGGGTAACTGTCATGCGGTCCTTGGGCTTCTCTGGGAGAAGCCAAAGCCCAGATCCTAATAAAATCCTAAAGTCCCAATATGCCCACAGGCCCCCAGAGAGTACTATTATTGATTAGTTCTCCGGTTGTGTATACTGGATGTTAAGGAAGCAACTTCCAGTAATGGCTGGATGTCTAACTTAGCAAAATGTAAAAATGATGCAGGAGGTGCTTTTAAGAAAAAAAAAAAAAGATTGAACCCAAATGTTCACTTTACATCAGAGGAAACAAAAAGGCTTTGAAAAGATAAAATTCCAAAGTTTTTATCAAGAGTTCACATTAAAAATATTTCTGACTTGCCTTTATTTATAGGGGTTTTTTTAATTCTCTTACAGTGCCATGTTCAAGTAGAGACAGGCCTTTACAGAGATCATCAAGAAAAAAGATCTTGGAAAAATAGAGGAGGAGACTACCAAGATCTAAATTGTTTACCTTACCAAGTGTCTACTGGAGCACAACCTAAAACTGATGTAAGTAGCTACAGCATTATCTGACTCACAGGTTCAGTAACCTCAAAATTTACTATGTATCATTAAAATTGTCTGTGCATTTCTTCAAAATAATTTGTTCCACACATGCCAAATGTTTGATTCTTTCAAATGCTGCACTACATGGAGGAGTTTGGTTTGTAAAGAGGTACAGATAGAAGTTAAGTTGGACTTCAGTTAATGAGACTCCAGGGCTGTGGGGTTCATATAATATGATTTTAGACCACTAATGAAAACTTCTACCTCTGAACTAGCCACTTGGATCACCTTCATAGTCAGTGGAAAGAAACAGGAACTTCTAAAGAGTAATTAATCTGGAGGTAACATCTGGATTCCAGGCATCAGTGCCACTACCACAGCTTTTTCTTTGTGGCTTATTTTAGAAGTATTCCCTTAGGATTTTTTATCTTGGCTGTTGGCTATGCCGAATTCATGGTGAATTCTACACCACATTCTCTGCAAGCTGAGTGTTCAGCTCTGGAGTTTTAGTTAAATCCTATTTCTAACCAATAACAACAATATTTATTTGGGTTTTTGGTTTTTTATGAAGTGATGCTGTAGCCTGCAATCAAAGTCCATTAAAATCTATCAGAAGGTTTTCTCAAAAGGCTTTGGTTTACTTTCCCAATAGTTAAATGTAATCTATCTTAGGATTAGTGTCTTCATTTGGAAATGTAGATGGTTTCCGTCTCCTTGTTTTAAATTACTTGTGTGCCAGCAGTACTTGTGATCATCATACAACACAGAAAGTGGCTGCACTGGATTGAATCAAAGGTACATATGGCCCTGTATCCTTTCTTTGGCAGTGGCCAGTGTTGGATATTCAGGAAAGAAGTGTAAGGATATAGTAAGCAGATAGTAAGCCATCTCAGCTTCCTTTGAGATATTTATCATGCAGACACATTGAAGCCAGACACTATATTGCATTTTTGTAAT
This sequence comes from Picathartes gymnocephalus, assembly GCA_013390045.1. Lineage (NCBI taxonomy): Eukaryota > Metazoa > Chordata > Aves > Passeriformes > Picathartidae > Picathartes > Picathartes gymnocephalus. The sequence continues at coordinate 24,913 of WEKY01039638.1, forward strand.
TAATAACCCCTAAGGGTCTTTTTTGACTTTAGTTGAGTCTTTTGTACTCATTTGTATTCGTTTGTTCTTTTGATATGCAGTGTCTTCTTGCAATGAGTTCCAAAGTTCAATTGTGGAATAGGTGATACAACACCTTTTTGTTATTGTAAATTTGTTACTGAATTATTGTTTTGGCTGTCATTCTTGTACTGGCAAAAACTGAATCTTAGGCATCTTGTAGGAAGTAGTGAGTACCTGAGGCTGGTTTTTTTGGGTTTTTTTTTCTCCCCAGCAAGTGACTGTATTTATTATTGAATTACATTTTTCTGCTTATTTTACAGTCATCCAACACCATGCGGTCCTCTTGCAGGAATATGCAGTCAATTTTTGTTTTTATTAACCTCTGTAGTTGAATATCATCACAAAACTCTGTCCCTTTTTATTCCTCCATTTTCCAATTCATTTGTGAGTGTACTGAGCGTATATCCATGAGACTGTCAGGTAATATCCATCCACTGTAAAAGAAAATAATCAATTATTCTTAACCTTCCTTTTTCACTTTTAGTTAGCAATAAAAATCCTTTTTTGTTGTTGTTGACATCTTTTTTGTAGCTCCTCCTTCATTGTATAGTTTGGGTTTGATAGACAACTTCTTGAGAAACTTTTTCAAATGGAAGGTAGCAGTCAAATTGCCTGTATCTGCATGATAATTCAAAGAAGTTGGCCTCCAAAATCCCAATTATTCTAGCCCATTATCCTGTGTTACTATCCATGTGTTCTTAAGTATGTTTTCTGTCACTTTTCTGCCATGCATATCAGTTTTACTAGCATCTCTTCCACAAATGACCTTAGAAGCCTTTTCAGCCATTGGCATCACATATCCCACCCTCGTTTCTTCCTATCCCTAAGCCAACAGGTGTTAGCAGTAATTACACATTAAGCCAACACCTGGGCAATTCTCTTTCCCCAAATGAGGTGCTTATTTTAAATTATCTGTGCAATTTTGATTAAAGCAAAATATATTATATTAAAGATATCTTGAACACTGCCATATTCATCTACCAAAGAATGATATGCATGCCACCATAAAAATTCTTTATTTCATTAAATACACCTACTCCTGTGAACTGAAAAGGAAATTTGAAGGTTGGCTCCACTTGCTTGCTAATTGAAAACATTATTATCTTCTCACTAGCTTTTTCCTTTCCTTGGAAAATAAGTTTCTGTTTTCCATTTCTGCAAAACATGAACATTAGTTCTCATTTGTTGCTTGTTCTAATTGGAATAGATAACAGAATTAATTTAAAAGAAACTTGCCAACTTTATTTGTTTTTTACCTTGGCCAAATGCTCAGGCATGTACAAGTATTACCGCTTAGTTGCCTTCCCACTAGTACTATGTAAATATTTTCAAAGTTGTGTTACAGTAATACTGTAGTTTGGCTAGCAGTGTGTGGGAGGAAAGGCAGAGAAAGTAAGTTTTAGGGGTTTTTTTCTTTTCTGAAGTCTGCTTTTTTCTTTTTGTTGAAAATCAGGAAATACTAGTATGATAAAAAGCAGTTCTACGAATCATCATCAGTATAATCTGTGCATCACATCAATCATTTCTGTATACTGGAGTAAGAGCAGGGTAATGCAGAAAGAACAAATGTTTCTTAGGGCACCAGTGGATCTAGAAACCTACTGAAGGCAAGAATTTCTTGAAAAATTAGTGACCTGGTTTTTAATTGGACAGTGTTTTAAATTAGGAGTAAATGTTGAAACTGGGTGTCTGCAAATGTCATTCAGGAGAGCTGATCATTTTACTTCCTTCAAAGTTCTGCTTTTGGTGCTCTTTTTCACGCAAATTCAAATAATGCTATGTCTAGCTCCAGGCATGCAGTCTGCATGAGGCTGTCATTTCTCTCCAATACACAGATTTTCATTGCTTATTCCTTAAGATACAGATTTTTCCATATTTTTTAAAAAGGGTATACTGAAGTTGCTTTTATCATAGTAAACGGGGAGGGACTGAATAACAATAGGTCTAATTCCTTCCATGTCACACCCAGGCTGCATCTGTTTAACTCCCATGATCCAGAAGGTATAATACATAACTTGGGAGTAACACAGAGATAAATCAGACCTCTTGTATTTTGATGATCCAATTTTTCTTCTCTTCCAATTTTTTGTGAGTCAGGAAGTCCGAAAGAACTTATCTGTCTCCACTCCCCAGGTGCTCATATACCCAAGACATTTAAAGAAACAAATACTCCATAAGTTACTGAGATTAGGAAATACAACAGAGACCAGTTCTAGAAACAGCAGGGATGGTTCAATTCAGGAATGATATGCAAGAGATTAGGTGGGAGACAGTTGTTGAATTCCCAATACAAGGTAGTTATGTTAGCTGCACACTTTCGTGGATACCAACTAGGCCAACAGCGTAAAAGGTGCACTGAAGTGTTCTTTGACAAACTTGTCACAGTAGGTATGCTGTTTGTATGCCTGTTGATATGACTTGCACTTCTTACAATATTTTGGTAGACTAAAAAAGCAAATCATGGGTTTAGGGTTGATGTCTCCCGTCCTTCCCTTCCCCCCCAAGGCAGCTTCACTGAAACTTTCTTTCTGAGGTACTAAAGCAAATACGTACCTAAGGTGGCAGTGAAGCCAGGTACTTGAGAGCCAAACAGAAATGATTCACCTGACAATTGCTGACATTTGTAAATCCATGTCTACATTATACAGCTTCCATTCATGGAGAGGAAAAAGCCCATCTAAAGCAAGATATACCTTGCCTTGAAGTAGCTGCCTGAATGTAGGTCTCTTGTTGACCTGCTTGTGCTCTCAAAGTGCTGATGTTGCTTGGTCAAGTATTTGAAGAAGTGACTGCCTGGGGCATCACTGCTTGGAGCTGGATAAGCTAAATCCCTCCCAGGGCATGTAAGTTACAGTCTGGCATTTGATGGGCAATGCTGCCTCTCTATGCTCTGAGAAGAGAAAATTTTGATAGTCTCAGTTAGGGATCTAATACCAGGTGGTATGAAAAACCCATCAGTAAACACCCTCTAGCTCTTGCAGGTAACACAGTATGCTTTGCACTATGCAGTCTGTGAATGAGCAAGAAATCAAAACTTCATGTATTGATAACAAGGTGGGTTTTTCCTTTATCTGTTGTAAGTCTGCTTTTTTGTTTTTAAGTAGAGTTAAGGAGCGCAGTTTTGATTTCTTATGCTTTAGTTTGACAAATGGCTTGAGCATATTAAATCAATAGGGCTAAAATTAATTATTTTACAGTTTGGGGGCTTGTTTTAGCCTGCATTCTGAGTCTGATTCACTGTTCAGACTTGATTATGTAGGCCAGTGCAAGAGAGGGTCAGAGTGGCTGGAGATGAGGCAGGACAAACTGCTTCTTTCACATCAATGTCAGCTTCTGGTACTTTAAACTGTTTGTGAACTATAGTTTATCTGTACTAAGCCACTTGATTCAGAAAATGAGGAGCAAAACTGCCTTGTAACCTACATGACTGAAGTGTTTATGATTCTTTTAAGATTTTTTTTCTGAGAAATGCTATTGGTGCTATAAGTAGTGTTTCAGAGTTTAGGTCAGAGGTTCCAGAGATGTCTGATATCTTCTGACATTGTTTAGAAATATAAAACTAGTAAGGCAATAATCTATAGCTACAATAGTCATTATCTCTCTGTAATAAGTGTAATGTTTGTCTGACCCTCTGACCATGTTTGAGGCAGAGAAATTAAAAAATAAAAACAACTGAAACAAAGTCAGAATCATTGTGTTTCTCATGCACTACATGTTCAGTATTGCTGACCCTGGACCACCAGGGATCAGAGATTATTCCATTAGTGAGGATGTGTAACAAGCCTTTTATCAGATAGCTGCCAACATCCAGGGCAGAAAAGGTTATCATGTGGCAACTCATAACAGTTTTTACTTTCACTAGCACTCTTTGGGATTTTGAGGATCTTAAGCGATTTACAAACCTTGAGCTGATCCTTCATTTCTCCACAAAATATGTAAGCAGTCTTAATTTTACATCTGAGATTAGAAGTGTCTAAACCTGACTCTGAAATAAGTTTCATGCACTGCTGCTGAATACAGTCATAAATTTATCAGTTCATAGTACAATTTATAGCAGCAGCTACATCCATTATCTAGCAGGGTGTGTTTTCCAGGGTGAAGATTAGGCAGATCATGCTTTACTCTGACCTTGCCCCCCATTGACAAAGTTGATAGTAAATCCCCAAGAAGACTTGTGCAATCTCTGGGCAGAGATTTCTTATGCCCATCCGGGTTTTGGGCCACTTTGTATGTAGCAGGGGAGGGATGGCCGGGAGAAGAAAGCAGACGACACGAGCCCCTTTGCAGTGAAGCAGCAACAGAGAGAGATTTATTCTGTGCCTTCTCTTTTATCCAGAGAAGTTTCAAAAGCCCACAGCTTGCCATCTCATCGGCTGGGGTTATGGCCTGAATAATGCTTTGCTCAGTGGTGTATACTGTGCCTGATTGGCCGAGGTCTTCGATAGACAAACCAGCCAGGGGCTGAGACTAGCCCCTGCACTGTAACATTTGTATGACCCACAAAGTGCAGGAAGATGAAGTAAGAAACCTAGACCTGAGTGATGGAGACACAGCATTTAATGCTCCAGTTCCTCAAAGAGATGATGTGTTTGAAGACACAGTTATTTGGCTATGTTGGAGCTGAGGATTTCTGTCTATACTTCAATTAAATGCACCTTTAAAAGTAGCACTGCTCATGCAGAAGAGGTACACAAATTTTTGCAGAAATCATGTTTTCACTGACTTTCTCAAAGTCTCAAAACCAACTGACCAGTTGCAACATGGTCAAGAGCAGAATCTATATGCAGTGTCTGTTTTTGCTAACCAGACCATCCTTCCTCAAAAAGAGTGCTAACTCCAATTGTTCCCATTCTTGGAAAAACAAATTTCAAACTGTGCCCTTTAGTCATGTGAATTGCTTTCCTCTTTATCCTTAATGTTGCTATTAATTAAGTCAACAAAATAGCTCTCCAGCACAGATGCAGGTAGCTTGAAACCTTGTCTTTACATAATTTTCCTTCTTGTGTTCAGCACTTAATCTGAACAGTATCCCACTGGGACAGAGGCATGCTGAAGTAGTCGGGTAAGGTGATCCACTCCACTTCCAGGTGTACCCCAATATGGTGGATTTTTGTGCCTCTGAACAGGATGTCTGCCTTCCTCTTCTTCGCCTGCTCTGCCTGCACAGTGAGGACACTGAGACACCCTTCCTTCCCAAAACCACTCTAGACTTGCAGTCATTTCTGAGATGATCAAGTGCTTCTGGGAGACAGAATCTTTCCTGCTTTAAGACTGAGTAGTTTCTTGGTAGTAAAAGACAATTGCTTGTACTAGCTTTAGGAAGAGCTTGTACTAACTCCAATGAAAATCAGTAATAGGGAGTGAAGGGCAGATGCCTCCCTTCCTTCCTGAGAGCTGTTTATTCCAGTATCTATAATACTCCAGGCTTTCTCATCCACTTTGTTTCCAGTGCACTTGTAAGCACTCTGGCCAAAGTGTGCTCCTAACAAGGACTGGTTAGACATAAGAACCCAGCATAGCCCCTTCTTTTCCCTTTTGTCTTTATTCCCTATTCTCAACAGTCAGCTCCTTCACTGGGGAAATGAGATGAAAAAAACACTTGTGGGTCAAGATAAAGGCAGTTTAATAAAGCAAAAGAAAAGGTTGTGTATCTAGAAGCAAAAGAAAACAAAATATTTATTTTCTACTTCCCATTAGCAGGCAATATTCAGCCTGGGAAGCAGGAGTTCAGCACATGTAATGGTTGCTTAGGAAGACAGATGTCATAAATAACAAAGGCCCTTCCCTGCTTCCTCCTTTTTTTCTCTTAGCTTGTATTGCTGACCAGTCATCATATGGTATGAAGTATCCCTTTGGTGAGCTTGGGTCAGCTGTCCTGGCTGTGTCCCCTATGAAGATCTTGTCTACCACCAGCCCACTGGCTTTTGACAGTCAGGGGTAAGGTTGGAGAGAGAGCCTCAGTGCTGTTCAAGGGCTGGTCAGCAGTAGCCAAAATACTGGCACATTATCAACACCTTTCTAGCTACAAAGCCCAGGCTACTATGGGGAAAATTAACTCCATGTCAGCAAGACCCAACACAACTTTTTTTTTTTCTTAATTATTGCTCAATTTCATTTTTCTTTTCCTGACAAAAATGCTGTTGTCAGCTGAAGATGATAATCCTAATGTATCTATGCAGCACTGAAAATTGCTTTGAACTGCTATGTTTAAATCACTTGATCTATGAAAATATGTATTTCATTTAAAATTACGTTAATGGTATCCTTTTAACACAGTATTTTGCATCAAATTCATTATTTTTAATTTAGTTGTCATAAGGATTATCTGGAGGCTAGGGACATGCTTTGTGTATTTTATTTTTATAACTCATTGAGTAATCTATGTAAGAAAGGAAAGAGCTGTCTTAATCGTAAAATGCCACTGAAAAATAATTTTAAACTATTTAATTATTCTCAGATGAATGTAGACAAGATAATTTATATGCATTTTTTTGTACACAGTATGAAAGTAAAATTGAAGTTTCCAACTCATTTTGGAGTAAAGCTCATTTCATGTAGGTCAAAAGGTACATGAAATCCAGATTTGTATGGGGAGGAAACTAGAATTGGTTATTTTTATTGCTCGGCATTACATGGCTATTTATGTAGTTCAAACTGATTGTTTGTTTATATTGCAAGAAAAGCTTTGAACAAGGGAGGAACCACAGGAGCAGTTGGGAAATAGAGGTCACCCACCTCTGCAAGGACAGCTAGCGGGTCCACAGGGATGGCAGTAGCAGCAGAGCAGCTGGGCTTGATGGTGATTTTGCCAAAACCCCATGAGCAGAGGCTGCCAGCAAAATTTATTGAGTAAGCACTTTTCTGAGCCAGGCCAATCCCTTTCTCATCATAACTGTTCCAAGCTCACACAGTGAGATTTGCCTTCTAGGTCCAGCTGTAGTGACAAAATAAGAGCTGCAGGCTGGCACTGATTAATTAGTATATACATCCCAAATTAATCCTGTGTGTGCTACTTGACTTTTATAGACATATTTATCATATGTAAATTGAAATATTCTAGAATGAAATTTCGTGTTATGTTAATTTTCAGATCTTCTGACTGAATTATTTTGCAGAAACACTTGAGTGTTGTATTTCTGATAACACTGACTGTTTGCAGGAACACAATTTCATTTCATAGTAGTGCACTCTTGCTAATAATACACACTAAATTTGCTGACTTACATTTCAGTGTTAGCACACAGCCTCAGAAATGCATTACTTTTCAAGACAAACTGAAATGTCCTGGCTCTTTGTCTGTAGATATGAGATTCAAGTTGTGAAAATAAGAATCTCTATACATGCATAACAAGGGGTTATTTAGAACCATACCAGTAAATTATACCATGCCTATGCAAATATAAAGAGAGAGAACCTCACTGCCATGCAGCTAACTTTGTATTCAGTGAAGTGCAAAAGGGAAACAATTTCCCCCTCTTTTCTTCTCTTTGCATGTTTTATGCCATCCACTGGGCCCGTGCCTTTAGATGCAATGCACAGTTTATATAACTGAGTGACCGTACAATTTTCTACTGTGTTTTATAGCAGTCACAGGAAAGAACAAATTATAGAGTACACCAACTTCCATGGATGAGAATGGCAGGAATGTGCTGGATTCAACCCTATAAGGCTGTCTTTTGTATTTTTGTTTGTGGGACTGGTTGAGCACAGTTTTCTTCAAGGAAGTATGTACAATCATACCTTATCTGTCTGCCCATCTGGTCAGGGGTTTGCATTTTCTTTTTTCTGGCCCTGTGACATATTTGTTACAACAGCATGAAAAAAAAAGAGTGAGTATGTTCTATATTATAGTTTTATCCTAATGCCTCTTCAAGAGTAGCTATTACTCATTTTCTTCATCTTGGCCTCTGTTTTAGTACTTCTGTAATTTTTATTCAGGCAGGGTTTTCCCAGCTATTTCACATGTTGATCAGATGGCGCATGATTGAGATGGAGCCTTTGACTTTTACAATTGTTGTTCACAGCAAAAGCAAAGGGATTAAAATATTACCGGAGATGTATAATTTAAAATGTGTCCTGCCCGTGCTGACAAAGTGCTTCTGTGGCATTTCAGAGTTTGGGCAGAGTCAGACCCCTGGTCCCACTTAAGCAGTGGTGCAAAGGTCTCTCATAATACCAGCCTCTGTCTCTTTGTACTCTGGAGAGCCTGTAGGCTGCTCTTGCCTGTTTCCCACGCTGAGGAAGAAGGAACTTCCATCTGTAACACACCAGAGACAGAGGCCAGCACAATGCACAGGGAGAGCATTTTTTATGCAAATGAATGGAGCAAATTGTGCATTCCATCTCTCTAACAGAGATAATCCCTCTCAAGGTACAACTTTTCCTTCTGCTTCTACTGGGAGGAGGCAACTTTGCCCAACTGCCACCCCCTTGTCCTGGGATGTATGTAGCCCTTTGTGAAAGTGATGTACACTTACACAAGGGAAGTACAACTTCAGAAAAATTATTTGATGAAGTTTTTTATTTTGCTACCACTCATATGGCCTTTTTTTGTAAATTCCCAATACTGAACACAGAATGATAAAGGAGTGATTTTGAGATGAATTGTTAGATAGGGCTTGCTGATAATCCACTGTAGGAGAAAGGTCACGTGTTATTTGAAGCAGCCAAGTGTCATAATGATGACCTTTAAAATCAGTATTGCATGCATTGCATTAAAATTTACAATGACTAATCATTTGATACAAAAGCAAAGTGCTCAGAAATAAAAGTGGCTGAAGCTTCTTTATTGCAGATGAACCACTCAATTAAAGCTTGAGAACATTTTGGGTTAGCCAGACGGCTGCAAGTTGGACTGAAAATGTCCAGAAAGACTTGCATGTCTTAAAACATGAGCTAACAAATTGGAGTTTGCATCTAGGACTGTAAGTTTGCACTGAAACAGAGTTAGTGCAACCTCAGAGAGGAACTGGAGCCACCTACAGTGTGAGAGACCTTAGAGGACTTCTAGGCTATTCCCCTTTACCACATCAGGATCACCTGTACCTGTGTCACCCTGATGTAAGTTTGTCCAGCATCTTTTTAAGACCCCCACTGACAGATTAGAGAACCTGTTCAAATGATACGTTTCAGTACCCCACTGATCATTAGAAAGTTTTACTATGCTTTCATAGTGTAAAATATCTTCCTGTGTTCATCATCAGTATGCAGAACAAGTTATGTTCTTGTTCTTTGCCTTCTGCCTTCCCTTTGCAGGTCCACCTGGTTCATCTAGCTTTTTTTGTAGGTTCCTGGTTTCCAGACTCGTTGTTTCTTCTAGTGTCTCAACCTGCACACTGAATATTAATTTGAGCATGTTCAGAGCTAGTTACATGTCTCACAAGTTTGTCTGAAAAAAAATACCAAAAAGACTTTAGCAGCTAAGGTTGTAGCAGAATCTGGGCTCTCTGTAATGCACGTGGGACTGGCGTGAGACACAGACACTGAAGAGGATGTTACCCTTCATGTTCACTTTCATCTTCTCTGTAATCATGGTTGCGAAAGTCACAGTTCCATTAGTGATATTAATTCCTGTTGCCTGTTTGTCCTTACTCCTAGAGTATCCTAAGAAACGTGTTTCATTTGTTTGTGTAAATTGACTGAAATTAATCCATGGTTGTGCCTACACTACAAAGGATCCCTGTACAGATAAATAGAAAATTCATCAAAACACAATTCCTGCCAGTTTGTTCCTGGGAGATTTGGAGCCTCAATCAGCTGGAAAGGGATTCTCTTTTAAGTTCCTAGGCTGAATGCCTCCTCACTCCCTTCACTAACTCCAGCACAGCAGGAAGCTCTGTTGATGGAAGGCTCATGGTACCCGGGAGCAATCTGAAATACCACACAGTCAGAGGAAGGTGGGATGTGGTCAGAGTGAGAGGGATGATGTGAGGACTGATGCAGGAAGGCTGGTAGGACCTCAGCAGGTGGCACTCTTCCCTCTGCATCAGCGTGGGAAGGGAGCAGCTCCCAGCAGTGCAGGCACCACTCTGCTGACACACCAGCTCAGGATGCAGTGCGAAATCCAAAGACTTGACTTCTTTTGATTGCTGGGGTTTTTTATGGAGTCGTCCTTGATTCATGTATAAAAATAGTTTACTAAAGGTTCTTGAAATTTCAGCTCACATAATCTGCCTAATGAGATGTCTATCTATAGCCATGGCTCTGTAAATTATTCCTTGCTCCTTGCTCAGGCAGTGCAATCCTAACACAACTGTGCTTTGACATCAGACATCACTGTCTTTGTAGACAGTGGTGATCCTGGACTATACAGTTGGGGCATTTTGAGATGCAAATCCTTGCATTCTTACAGACTGTGTTCTATGTTGCACTGGCTTTTCAGCCAGTCAGTCTGTTTGCAGAGTGAATTTAGTGAGAGCTTAAACAACTAATGTAAACTCCAAGTGTAACATGGTATGATTCTACCCTTACTTTTTCATGAACTCTTTAAACAGGGAGCCTGATTTGGGTGATTAAGGGTCTCTTGTTCACCCTAGCCTTTCTGGCAATATAAAGAAAAGAAGTTTTGACAATAAATGGTTATAATGAGTTTTAAACTCCAAACCATACCTGTACCAAAGCCTCAAGGATTTCTTGCCTGCTTTCTTTAAGTATTGTTTTCTGAAGGTATATCACTACCAAGGACTTGCCTTTGAGTCCATGTATCACAGCCGGAATTCAACCCAGGGTCAGGATTGTCTGATTATTTGCTGACAGAGGCTCGCACAGTTGTTGACTTTGCTAAATTGAGGAGCTTCCCTTTGTTACAGTCTCTTCAGGAGTTTTGGGTAGTAGGTAGCTCTAAGTCGATTTATTGGCATTTTTCTCCTCAGGGTGTATTTTTATTAAGATATATCAGAACAATGACTTTTTCTGCTAACCACTGTTTTTTTTATCACCTCTTTGAGAGGGCTCCTTAAGACATTTATCTTGAATATACTTGTCATGTTCTACTGGGTGGCCTGTTCTTTTACAGTGAGAGAGACTGATTTTGGTGCCTAACTGTCCAGCTGTGTATGCCTCTGTGATGTGGAGTTCCAGCTGCTGTGAACTGATTGAAATCCCATCAGCAGGAATAGCTTGTGCCTCTTGGGAAAACAAAACATTTTTCTGCTCCTCAGAGTCCTGGCTAGTCTGCGTCATACCTGTGGCTCCCATCCTCTTGGCTGGCGTGTGTGTCACACTCACTGCCCTCCTGCAATGCCATTCTCTTAGGTGTGGCAAATGAGAGTATAGTGGGTTTTGTTGGTTGTCTGGTACAAAGTACATTGCGACAGTGAATCTTTTTTTTGTTGCAGCTCTGTTGGAAGTTTGTGGCCAAGCTGCCCACCCAGTCACTGCCTATTGAACAAGATTGATGTTTAGTGGGGCATCTTACAAAAGCAGCTATAAAAGAAGTAACTCAAACTTTCTCACAGTGGCTGAAGTGGTGGTGTCCTGGGCGTGTACATCCCTAGTTTGGGTGGGCTTCTTGGCAAGTGCTCTCAGAGGAACTACTTCTGTTTTATTCACAGCAGGTATAAACATGGTATGATCTTTTCTGAGAAATATCTGTAATATCCATTAAATATCCATAATTCCCAGATCATTTGAGATGCAGCCCATAGTGGTTGAAGTTCAAGATTAATTTTTTTCACCATATCAGAGGTTCATGAGGTTCAACAACATAGATGAATTCCAAGACTTAATGCATGATCTCAGACTAAACTAAAAACCTGCAGTAAGGTGTGGGGGACCGCGAGAACAAACCCCCCAGTTCGTGGTGATAGAAAAAGCCTCTCCTAAAATGCAATGCAGTTCTAAATGTACCCCAGTTCACCCCCCTTAACGAGTTCTCTGTCTCCCCGCCACTTTCCACCCCTCTGTTCTCCCGTCCCCGGCTCCCCGTGGGCCCCTGCTGCCCCTGGCCGCTCCCTCCCTGTCCTCCCGTTGGCCTGCGAGCCCTGGTGCCGCCCTGGAGCCCCCAGACCACTGGCTCCCCTCACCCCTCTGCCTGCCCTGGAAAAATCCCTGCACTGCCTAGTTATGGGTTCTTTGTCATTGGATTCCTTCACATGTGGAATAAACCACATGGAACTCTACACAAGAACCTTTCCCGTTTTCTCTTCGTCGGAGGATTACAAAGCCATCCGGTGTGTGTGTGTGAGCTCGTGGGGAAGCGTGTCCTTGACTCCGAGCAGCTTCGAGCTGGAGGTGTTTCTGGAAGATAGCAGCACCTCACCAACAGCACCCCAGCAGCTTTACAATAAGGACTAGAGTAGGTCCGGATTCCCCTGACAATAAAGTCATCTGGGCCAATCCTGATATCAAACCACATTGACAGGAAGTACATGTGCATGGTAGACATGCTTATATCAAAGAAGCCTGTGGTAGTTTTTTTTCCCTTAAAGACATATAATACACTAGGATACAAAAATTATGTTAAAAAGGTCCCCTCAAGCTCTTAAATGAATTACTCATATCAGACATTCTCCAGCTCTAAAGACATCAAGGTCATTATGGGGTAAACAAAAATCATGTGGGAAACTAAAATCATGTACCATATGGCACATCTAAAATACTCAGTAATTTGAAGAGAGTGATGCCTTGGATTTTGACTTTCATATTTTTCAAATCCTGTGGTGTTTAGTGTGTGACTCTGAAGTGCCTTGGAACCTGTTAGCTGCTGCTCTCTCATGCTATGATAGACATAACAAAGCCTCTCTAGGCCTGCTTTTCAAGGCCACTTAGACTGTCCTAGGCCCAGAGTGTGTAAACCAACATCTTAGGAAAGAGGGGCAAGCTGGAGAGAATTACATCATAGCTAAAGTTTTAATTGGCGAATTTGTGCTGATATGCTAATGGACCAAAACCTATAACTGTGTGAAGAACTCGTGACTTGTTGTCTATCTTCGGGTCCATCTTGGGGTCTGGTAGCCCAGAGTGTGCTCCTCAGAGTGTACCTTTGAAAACAAATTTTACAGCAAACCAAACTGTAAATTTTCTATAGCTTTGAAAAATCACCATGAAAGAAATAAGATACACCAAAATGTGTATCCCGTCTCACTTCTTGAATGTAGGTTTGACTGTTTGTATTCTTTTCATTGTACACATGAAACCTTTTCAACTATAAACTAATGATGCATTAGTGCATTAGCATTTTAGCATAGGGATCTGAAAGCATTCTGTAGACATGACTGAGTTCATAGCCAGCATTTCCCAACAGGCATTTTCCGTAATATATTTCATCTGATTCTGGAGTGTTTGCACCCCCTGCTTTCTTTGTCAGGAGAAAGCCACATGCAAAGAGGTGAATTGTAATATTTAAGTTTTCAGACCTAAGAAGGACACTTCATAGTCTTCACTATCTTCATTTTGCAGCTGGAAGCCGAAGGTCAGAATGCAAGTGATTGCCCAGCATCCTCCATGAGGTCTTTCACAGTATTGAAAGGATCAACCAGGTCTTTTGATCTTCAGTCCTGCACCATCAGTCACAAGATTGTCTTCCCTTCTCTTGTCCTCCTATCCACACTTGCTTTGCTTCTGCCTACCTGACCCAAAATATACAAGATACCATTATTTGCAATACTATTTGCTCCTTCAAACTTGCAGTACAGTAAGGTACATCTTAAACCTTGCTGTCTGAGGCATTCAGGGTACTGCGAGAGATGTCCCATTAAAATCAGTGTAGTTGCACTTTCTAGTGACTCAGCATCCCAATAACATGGTTGACAGCCAGTAGCCTCCCAGTTTATACCCTGCTCTGTCTGCAAAGGTTGCGTTTGCAAAGCAAAGTCTTCTGGCAGCTTAGAAGATCCCTCACTCGGCTGTAGCACAGGGTTGAGAGTCTTAAGGGTAACAGTTTCCTCAGTCTGATTGACAGGTACACATTTGTGATAGCCATTCCAACACAGCAGATCCCGGGTCATCCTGATTTCCAGTGTGTATCGTCTGGCAGTTCTCATTCACTGGATCAGCAGGTCATCTCCTGGTATGGCCTGCTCTTTCTCTTTTTGGTTAGGCTGGCATTTTCTTTTTCTTGTTTTGTTATTGCGGGAAAGAGGGTGGGGAGAGGGGGCGGTGGTTTTGGTTTTCTTGCTTGTTTTGTTATTTTCATTCTTTAGAGTCTAAAAAAGGGAAAGTGCAAGCATAAATGAGGCTGCTGGTACGCACACATTCAGTTGCACGCATCAGCCATCTGCTTTGCATGCTCTACCATCACTCCTTGTTATGCACTTAGTATAGGAATATTTATTCTGTGAATGATTAGCTGTTTGCTCTTGATATGCTTCCATCTGCATATAAATTTGTTAAACCACTCCCCTTAGGCATATGAAAGTTTGGCTTTCCCTTTAAGGTGGCTATAATTATACAATTAGATTTGCCATATCATCAGCAGCATGCTCAGCTCCCACATCCACTGCAGGATACATGTGGTAGATGGGCTGGCAAAAGCAATTTCCACAACTCCTCAGGTATGAAAAAGGTTGAGTTTTAGAGTGACAGACAGTAAATATGGAACCTGTGTAGGAATTTTGGAAGCCTTAGAATTAACAATATGGTAAATATAACTGGAGATGAGCCATAGACACATGTGGGTATAAATAAGGGCAGTGGATTGCTAGGAATGATGAAGTGGCCCTGTCAGATGGTGTGTGCCCCATACGTGGCAGATTCGCTTTTACTGAAACTCCTAGTGAGCTATGAGGGGAGCTATTTGAGGAGAAGACCTCATATGGGCCTTCCGAGAGGCTCTAGAACAAGACTAAGTTGCAGTTAAGGGTGGGAAAGACAGGTTCTGATTCCTGAATTATTTAAACTTTTCAGAGTTGTGCAGTTCATGCACTATGCATGCAGGAGGGAAAATGCAACCAAAGTAAAGATGGCTTGGGATTTAGGGCTTTGTTTGCTTGCTATCTGCTGGTTTGGTTTTGTTTTTCCTGCAGCAAATTACTCAAAATTACTGAAGTTGCTATTTTCTCACTAACTCTGCTCCTGTTAAATTCTAACTGAATCCTAAGAGACGAGGCCAAATCCTCAACAGTGTCCATCACATTTGGCATATGATACCACTTTCCTTGACTAGCTCGAACTTCCAGAAATCATGTGCTTTTGAAAATTGATTACTCTCCTTCTCATGCTAATCAATATGGTAGCATTTTGTCTTCAAAAAACTTTATCCCAGCAGCATGGACGTTTTAAGTGCTTACCAGAGACCCAGCTATCTCTGGGGAAATTATGTGTTCAGGCATGTCTCACTTTAAATAATTTTTAAAATAAACACTTTGCTTTGTCTTGTGTATGAGTTATGACTGTAATGACTTCTGGTTCTGAGTTTCCTTTCTCAGCATTTCCTCCCTCCAGACTTCTCCTGATGATAATGCTGCTCAGTGTGGGAATGAGCCTATGTATTTACCTGACATTTTGCCAATGTGCTGTTATGCTGCTTTTTATATTGAAAACTAATGCCCTGGATCTCACATTGTGAAGATCAAAACCGACTCCTCAGCAAATCACACAGTAGATCAAAATCTCAATTTCGGGGATGGATATAGCCACGCAGTGGGCACTGGGCTTTTGGGGGATGCACAGGTAAAGCATAAGGGACAGTGGTTTACTGGAGGCAGTTCAGTCCCTGAACATCCATTAGCACAATGAGATCCAGCAGGCTTTGACACAAAATTGCAAGAGCTTTGAAGAATGCAGCAGCTCTACTGATGGCTGTGGTGAAGGCATCTGTTTTGTCTGTTTAGACCACCTTATCCAAGGAACTCTTCATGAACTTGCATATTGAAAGACAAAAGATAGATACGGGATTTTCAGTCATAATGGCTTTTATTGTTGAAGATTGTCTTTTGTGTTGTTGTTTTTTTACTTCCCAAGAAGACAAGGGTTAGAGTTGTGGCTTATTTGTTCTGTTTGATTCACGTCTTTTGAGTGAGTATATTGATGTTACATCACATCCTATCATTAACTGCTCCTCTGAAGGCTCTCTGCAAGTGTTTTGCTAATCATTGTTACATTATAGGCTTACTGTTGGGACCAATAAATTAAGACATACACTTGCAACTTAAAATTGCTTTGCACGTAATGGAAAAGCAGGCAAAATTGTGGCTACTTAAATATTTGAGAACAGTGTTGTCAACATTGTGTAAGAAGACACTTACAAATGTGCAAATGAAGGCTTTAGTTCCAGTCCTGAAGGTCTCGGGATACATTTTTTCCCATGGAGCTTTGCAGGAGTCCTTCTTCAGGAATTTCTTCAAGACCTCAGACCACAGTGGGGAAAGTTCAGCACCATCGCAAGCACCTAGACCACAGGTTGCCAACTTTTAGATAATTGATTCCTCACTGGAGTATTGATAATGTATTGTGTCTTGTTTCATCTCTTCACCAAAATTTCTTTCTGGTCTACTGTATGTCTTCTTTATAATTTTTCTTGTTCCGTGACTGCCATCACATCCATTCTGCATCCTAACTTCTCCATTGCCAGCTTTGCTGACAGATCCAGGACTGAGAGTAAGGTTGAAAACCTGACTTTATTTGGCTAACATCACCCAGAGCCACTGGGGTGTCTCTGCACCATGCTCTCATGTGATTATGATGTAGGGGTATATAACACAGACATTCAGCATTGCTTCAGATGGATCTGTATGGATCTGACCTCTGTGCTTCATCTGTGACATGGTCATGAGTCACCACTCAGGTCCACCTCTGACACAGGTCCAGCTGCCCGGTAGCAAGGCTATGCCAAAGGTGGACGTCCCAGAAAGGTCCCCAAAATAGCAGTAGCTCCCTAGCCCACAGCAGCAAATGCTGAGCGAGATTGTAATCCAGAGGTGTGGGCAAGAACAGGGAGGCAGAGGAGGACCTTTGGCTCAGGGTTCCAACAAGGGTTTATTCTCGTGGAGGGTCTGAAAACCAAAGGACCGTGAGCGCCGTGTGCAGGGGTTCTAGAAGGGGGGCGGATCCCAGGGGAGGGTACAATCATTGAACCAATCCGAAGATAACCAGGGTGGGATCTCAGGGAATGGCAACTGTTAAGCCAATAGGGTAACCAGAGGGGAGGAACATATTTGAATCATCCCAATGGGGAGACAGGGAGAGGAGAATTTTCCAGAGGGTAGGCGGGGGAAGGGAAGGACTGACACCTCAGGGATGGATACAGTTTCAGCGAGGGGTGGAGAAACAGTATGATAGACACAGGTGAAACCAAATAACTGGGGGAAACAGGAAGGAACCAGCTAATACATAAAAGACTAACAACGAACCATAAAACCTACCACAACACACCTCATCCCTCAGAAACACAGAACAGGAGTCCCTCACATTTTAACTCCAGTGCAAATGATTTCATAGATATGGAGTCCACTTATTCACAGTAGAAAATAATTTGTTTCTGTTTAGTTAATGTGCTGCTTCAGAGAAATTAGAAATAATTGCAGAATAATCAGAAAGAACTTGCTGGCAGATGAAAAAGCTTATTTTTATGAAAATCAAGAGCAAAAATATTTTTTAAGTAGGCTGTATTTTCTTTGGATACATGTACCTCAGCATAAGAATTTCATTTATAACACTTGATATAAATAGTGTGATAACACTTCACAGAACCTCCACTTATCAGGGGAATTCCAGCTTCTTACAGAAACTGAAGCACACTGGTTGTCATGCCATCCTTGTAAATATTTTATGTTGGCTTAAGACTCAAGGGCAGCAGACCATCTATTTTTACTGAGTGTTTGTGAAGAATTATGAACCTAAAAAGCTTTTGGTATAAAACATTCAGCAGTAGCAAAGCCAGTTCAAAGCTGTCTCCAGAAACAGAAATTGCAGAGTGCCTTTTTTGCTTGTTTTTATATTATACTTATTGTTTGCTGTATTTCTCTGGCAAACATGTCTGTAATAAATAGTTGTTCCAAATAACACAAATAACAACATACATTCAACAAAGTAGCTTGGAAGTCAGTATTCAGAAAGTGTAGCCTTCCTTTTCCCTGAAAGCAACTGCTTTGTATTTGCATCTTCAGCAGTAACTTGCTATTTGTGTTCTTTTTTTTTTTTTTTTTTCAGCTGCAACTTAGTATTGCCTGCCTACCAAAATAATGAAATTCATAGACTGGCAGAGACAGTGCATCCTGCATTGTCTGGTGTTCCAACAAAATTTCCTGGATATCTACTTGTTTCTCAAATAAATTATATAAAACTTCTATTTGGGTCATAATCCAAAGTTCTTAAAACCACAAAAAATGTGTCATATGCTCGTGTTTAAAATGAGAAAGCTTTAGAGCTAAAGACTATTACTGTGCAGATTAGCAGTGTTAATGTTGAGCTGCCTGAGCCATGTGTCCTGGCTCTTCAGCTGCATTCATGTGTTTGCACATAGGGTGGAGAGATTCATTCAGACACTTACATTTACCCAGCATTAATATTGATTTTAAAATTCCAATTTCAATAATTTCATGCTCTTTCTGTATCCCTGGCAGGCTCTCCAGGTACATTACCAGGGTGCATGGCCATACCTGCTTGTCAGCTTCTGCCTGTGTGAGCACCAGGCTCGACTCATTGCTGCTGTGAGAGGCGGGTGTGTGACATCAGTACTAATTAAGTTTGAATACAGAGCTATGTTTTAGAGCCAAAGGAAGTGCAGGAAGAAAGCTGAGTGTCAGTGAGTCATGTCAGATGAATGCATGGCAAGCAGTTATTGATAACATACAGCCAAACCACAATGTTGATTTTGGAAGATTTGGCATGGGAACTAAAAGCAGTATCCTGACCTCAGCTGCGATTTGTTTGTATTTAGATTTCCAATAATGCTGTTTTGGTTTATTTGGAAGAATTATTTCTTTTCAGATACTCTGTCTTTATTTATCTCACAGTTCTTGCTAGAATAAGGACCCTCAGAGACTGGAATGTTTAATCTGTGTGAACAAGACCTCAGCATTTTTCTAAAGACTGTCTACCATTTTCTGTGTGAAGGAAAAATGTCCCTTTAGTGGCAGGCACCCTGCCTTGTAATTTCCGTTGTGTGAGCTTGGACATCCATGTGATTACCCTCTGGGAACACTTGCAACTTGACACAGATGCATCTAGTCTAGCTATTTTTAAGCATTGCTTTTCAAGTGTCTGTAGTGAGTTTGGTGACATGAATGGGAATAGTGTTTTCCAAATTTGAGTCCTTTGGTATTTCCTTTTTGTAGTTCCTCAACCACACTAAAATCTCAAAGTATCATGAAGGTTAATCACTTCCAACTGTCCAGGAAGCTTCATTTCTTGAAAATATTACAGTGCCCACAGAACTTGGAAAGCCATATTTGAAGAAATAAGAAATATCAAATTTCTGTTTTAAGTGTAGCCATAGTTATTTAAGAACATGACATACTGGGAACCAGGTAGTCTTTGGGCTTTTTCAAAGTTATTTTCAAATTAAAATATGATTGTTTATGTTTTTTGCTTAATTTGTAGGAAAGATGATAGTTCTGAATCAGCAGCAGTTACTATGATAGTGGTTCATTTTGCTGGAGAGTTTTTTCACTTTACTCTTTGGGACAAAACTGATCCAAGGTATTCCTTACTTACCCCATCCTGTCACAGCTCCAGGGACTATACCTTTACTGTTTACCTTATTGCAAGAAAAATTTCTGTGCTGCA
The DNA here is from genome assembly GCA_013390045.1 of Picathartes gymnocephalus. NCBI lineage: Eukaryota > Metazoa > Chordata > Aves > Passeriformes > Picathartidae > Picathartes > Picathartes gymnocephalus. The sequence continues at coordinate 44,638 of WEKY01039638.1, forward strand.
TCTCCCATTGTCAGTGTGTGAAGTAGTTGTAAAACAAGACCTGAAGAGTAATAATCCACTTCAGGTTTCAGCTTTCTAACTGACTCTTATTTTAATCAGCAAAAGACTCTTGAAAAAGCACAGCAGAGTATTTGGACTCATGAAAGAGTATTTTAAGTGAGGTTACAGAAGTAAAATTTGATTATATAAATCTCATTGCACTGATCAAGTCATGAAGAATACCTTGTATTATGAGATATAAACTGGTTATTTGAAGGTTAATAGAGAAAGAGATTAAAATTAAAAAAGAGGCTTTAAAGAATTCTTGTAAACTATATTTCATTTCCTTGGCCACAGTGTAGGATCTGGTAGATCTATGTCACTTCTGAGAGATGTTTGTGTGCTCTCTTCTTGAAGACCTCTGATGACGGAGAGCCCACAATCTCACTGTGCAACCATTGTTTCGCTATGTTTTAACACTAGAAATTCCATTCTTTAAAGTGTAGTCTGAAGTTTCTTGCACATTAAATTCATTTCCTCTTGTCCTTCTCGGCTGTGGAAAAAAGATTTTTCCTTTCTCGTTATAACATATGTTTGGAAACTACTCTCAAGTTTCAGCCCACTCTTTTCTAGATTAACAGTCCTACTTCATCCAGTTTTCCTTTCCAATAAACATTTTCTATATCCATGATAGTTTTTTGTTTCTCTTCTCTGGTCTGTGCTCTTTTTGACATGCATTGCCCAAAACTGAATTCTTCAGATAAATGCAGTTCCATAGGAAGCACGCTAAAGTTCATGGAGCTCTATCTGACACAGGAGACTCTTAACTCACAGAAGTAATCCCGCTGGATTCAGCAGAGACAGTGAACTAAATGCTTCTTTGTGAGAAAGGAGTGCAGTCCTGCCACTCAGATCTACCAAACTTTACTGCAGGGATCATTTTCCTCATCCTTCACTTCAGTCGTATTCTTTTTTCATTCCCCAAGCCATGCCTCTGTCTTTTGCTGTATTGAATGTAAGGTCTTTATTTTCACTTGCAACTTCCTTAATAGCCTGTTCCTTTTTTATCATTCTTGGGATACTTGCTCACCTTCCATCTCTCCATTCCCTAATTCCAAATTCCTAGATTTAAAAGTTCCTTTGTGATCTCTCTTAGCTGGGGCTTCACGCTTTAGGAAGATTCTTTGTAAACAGCCAGGGCACAGCAACAACCTTCCTTTTAAAGCCTTCTTAAAACTCTGTTTCTGCAAACCTAGGTGGGAGCTGGGCCACTTGTACACCACACAAGGCAGTGCACCAACCCAGCACTGCTGTGGTGCTTCTTGGTTCTCTCTGGTCTGCATGCATGTTGTCTCATCTCTCCTTTACACTTATGAGGAAAGCTTTTTGGAATATAGGCCATGATGTTATGTGTCAAATGAGAAGTATTTCACACAATATTGGTCTAGAGTTAATATGATAATCCTGACAACAATACTGGTAAATGTGCTAAAGAGATATGGCCCTATGCAGCTCCTGCTGTTCCTTATACAAGGAGCCAAGTGTTTCCAAGACAACTCTTATATCTTCACATATGTTTTTCCGAACCATAGAATTATGCTTTAATGGTATTTCCACAGGAGAGCAAGGTGAGCCAAGGACCGGTCATTACAAAGGCTTTTCCATGTAATTGAATGGTTCAAGAAAACATTATGAAAGATTATCTTGGCAAAGGATGTAAATGTGAAGAACAGCTGGTAATCCCATGAATATCCTGCCCATCTATAAATTAATACATGCCACTGGGTATACTGACAATTTGTCTTGGAAGGGAAATTGTTGAGAAGAGATTTTGGCACTCAATCACCAAAAGATACGACCCTCATAAAAACAGAACTATATGACACGGTACAACAGTTAATTTGTTTTGGATATATTTATATTTATAAGAAATAAAGCATCTATTTCTAATATCTATGTGTGTGTGTAAAAATGAAATTTCATTCTATCAGGAGAGAAAACTTCCTTTGTTAACTTTTCAGAAGAGTATGGCTTCTAAAAGAGCTCAATAAAATGTATTTGCTATTTTGAGGGACTCTTCATTGAACAAATTATTTTCTTACAGCCCTCCTCCTCCATTGCTTCAATTTTACAACATAATGAAAACAAGATGCAGCAAACTGCAAGTGAGGTAGGATCTGATGAACAGTTTTAGAGGGGTAATAGCTGAAGACATTGCTTAACAGTTACATAACTGGAAGGAAGGCCAGAAGATATAAATGTTTCTCATTTATCCATGCAGATGTAGATAGAAGGAATGGTTGCTAAATATGCACTGATGCCATAAAAACGTGTGTGGATAAATAGATAAGATAATCAGACATCTAGAAATTTGCTTTATGTAGTCAAATTTAGTGTAGATTTGTTGGCAGTGGACTGTCTTAACTTTGCTATGTGTGTATGGGACGATTGACACTACCTGTTTTATTTTTATATGGTACACAACACCTCTGTGCATCCTTCTATACAGGGACTCCCAAACAGAAATAAAGTAGTTTTATGTATATACTAATGAATCCCTTCAAATTAATACTCATCTCTGTATTCCCTGCCTCATTTCTTCCTGGAATAAATACTCTTCCACAGAGAAGCCTTCTCCACCTATTTGATGCAGATCCCATCTTTTCAGCTTAGGAAACCTACTTTCACCACCAAAATAAGAGTTCAGTGCTCTCACTCTTGTTTTTATATAGCCCTACCAAAATCAAAGAGTTTCATCTCTATATTTTGTATCTCACCTGTCTTCTGGTCTGGTCTTCTTCATTACCTCTTCTCCCAGGTAACAAGTGACAGGATGAGAGGAAAGGGCTCTAAGTTGCACCAGGGAAGGCTTAGATTAGGTATTAGGAAAAATCTTTTCACAGAAAGGCTTGTAAAGCATTGTAACAGACTGATCAGGGAAGTGATGGAGTCACCATCCCTGGCAGTATTCCAGAAAATGTGTGAATATGGCACTTGAGAATATGGTTTAATGGTGAATGTGGTGGTGGCCCAAGGTTGGTAGTTGGACTTGATGATCTTAAAGATACTTTCCAACCTTAATGATTCTATGATTTGTGTTATCTGGTTTCTGTTAATGATGGTTAGTTGATTTTAGATTTATTTTGTCTTATTTTTATGACGAGAAAAACAGGAGTCTGGTCACTGTTTCTTCCATGCTGAATTTTATGCAGTTAAGTTTTTGCAGTATTTTTTGTGTTTGGTACTTTTTTAATGTAAAAGCACCTTTTCATTGAGTGAGGTGTACAAATACACCTCCAAATGTTCAGGCTTTGTACCTGGGAAAGAAGAGGAGCACCAAAGGAAGCATTAAAATTTTTTTCTAAGTAATTGTTTTTTTCCTACTCCAGATTCCAGGCTATGACTCTAGACACGAGCTGAATTATGATCCAGATTGTGACTGTTTCCTTTGTGGTCAAAGGCAAAGATGCTTTTGATTGCAGACTTGCATCCCAGTTTCCATCCTATAGCCTCAGGAAAAAAGGAGAGGATGGCCTTAAGTGTACTCTTCCTTCCTTATAATATCTAATGGCATTTCCAATAAAGACAATCCATTCTGCACCTGAAAGGAGTATCTTCTATCCCTACATCTGCTATTCAGTTCAAATAGCCTGGGGCTTTCTAGAGTTATGAATCATTCTGTGAAAGCCCTCCTCTTTAGATGCAGCATCCCAGACCAAATTAACATGCTGCATTTGCCTTCTCTGACCTATGCAGTGATGCTGATGGATAAGACTCTGTTTCTGTTAGTTCACTTGCTTTAGCAAGCACTGGCTTAAGTGCAGCTCCTGCTATGTGTAATGGCAGATGCTGCCAAACGTGACTCACATTTTCTTTTCGTTCCCTGGTACAGGTGGCTCTCCAGTTGCTTCTCAGCATGAGGAGCAAACTTATTTCTTAATTAAAAAAACAAACAAACAAATTGGCAAGAGCCCCAGATATTGAGATGTTTCGAGTAAAAGGCTGTGCTGATTAGCATTTCTCCAGTAGAGAATAGCAAATTTCCAAACCATGCTATCTGGCACAGGATCCTAACCCTATAAGACTATATGGCTCTGAAGAGGATGGAAGATAGTAGCTCTCCAAGAAAAAACAGCATTTCAATCACATTTTCCTTGCAGGCTGTCCTGGATGCATGACACACCATAGCATGATAGTGTAATGCTTTCCTTTTTTAGAAAGACTGCAATGATGGAACTGCTCTATGGGATTTAGTTAATCATATGAATTTTCTGCACGATAGGATGTCCACTCTTGTCTTCTGGACAAGATTGTCTGAGTAGCTAGTAGAGCTACCACTGCCAGAAACTCTGCCCACATCTATTTACCACATTTACAGTCTCCCCCTTAGCTTCTTTGAGGGTGTGCTGAAAAGATAAAGAATTCCTTTCTTTGCAATATCTTTCTTCCCTCTCCCCTTCTTCTGGAGAAACGAGGCTGTTCTCTTCTGCTCACCTTTATAGTACTGCCCAAACAGGATAGAACTCCTGTAATTTCAGAAATATAAGGTGCAGAAGTCTGTTCCAGCCACCAGCAAGAAAGAGGGATGGAAGTTCTGTAAGTTCCTTTTCATCCAGACCCCTCATGCAGTTCTTCTCTGGAGGGTTTCAGAAAACACCGCAACACCCTTCAGGAGAGCACATTGTTGTCTGCTTGGAGGGCATGTGAATGTAGCTGTGCAGTGAAATGCACTTCAAAGTACCTGCTGCGCTCTGCTTTACCAAGCAGTGGTAGAAAGGACACTCCTGCATGTGTTTGAAAGTTGAATCCAGCCCCAACGACTTGGTTTCCCACCAACCATCAGATTATCTCATGTGAGCTCTGAGAGCAGTTGAACTAAACTGTCTCACACTTGATACTGTTTTGGATCCATGTGAAATAACAGGGAATACCGACTCTTCTGCTTCAGAGCCAGAGTCTGTTTGCAGGCTCTCCATTCCTTTTTTTTTCATTGGGCCACCTTGCATTGCAAATCTGCTTCTTCTTAGAGACCTGAGAAAGCCAAAGCAAAATGGTATGAATGTGATTAGGATAGTCTAGCATGGTCCCATAAAATTCAGGTTGGCAACTGCACTCGAACTATTTCCTTATGCATCTTATCTGCCAGCTAGGTCCGCTTACATAATCTCTTTGTCCTGTATTCAATCCTCATCAAAGCTCTGTTAGATTTTTATTTATATTTTTCTCATACCAAAATATAAAACAAAGTTTGGAGAAGTAGATTTGGGGAAGAAAGCTGTAATTTAGGATCTCTTCCAATTTCAGTCTCTAGCTTGGGTTCCTCATTGCTCATCCCAGCATACGGAGCCCTCATGAGCTGGCAGCTGTGGTGGTCCATGCATCCCCTTCACTCTTGAACTGATCTGAAAATTCCTGCCAGTTTCAGGAACTGACTGGCAGCTTGGCCTGTTATTAGGTCTTGAGCTCCATTATAAGCAGTTGCCAGGTTTGTCTGTTTCTGCAGTGAGTTTTGGCTCCATTTCTATCTTGGAGAAATTTAAAATATTCTTTTTCAAAAGTTGGCATTGCTGATACCAGAAGAGAGTACTTTTTGTAGCACTTGATTTGATTTCTGTACTTTAGGTTGTTTTCTTTCCTCTCAAATGGCTGTACTCACCTACTGATAAAATTCCTTTTCCACAGACTTTGATTAATAAGTAACATGGACTGTGCTGGCTTTGGAGGAGAGGATTCAGAGCAATGTGCTGCATTTTAATATGAAGTGAAATTAATCTATTTGCACAAAATTATCTGGAAAGAATACGCTTCCAAGAAACCATGTTATTGAAATATGCTGTTCTGCTTCTATTAGTTTGATCTGCAGGCTTGCTAATTCTAATTTCATGTAGGCTTAAGGTGACCTGTTTCTCAGTGTAGAGATACCCGTCCTGTGTACGACACCATTTGAATGCAAAGATCCATCCCTCGCGATGATGATTCAGTACTGTTACAGGTTTTCTCATCAGTGGCAAAAAAAGTGACATTATTTAGTTGGCTTTAAAGAAAAGCCATGTGTGAAGTGGAAGGTATAGAAATTACAGAGATGCTGCAAAGAAAAAAGAAATTAATTTAAATGAACAAAAAAAGTAGGTCAATTTTGGCCTAACTTTGTTCAAGTTGTTCCTTTTAAATATGAAGAGCAGAGAAAATAGGCAGATGGGAGTACAGAAAATGGAAATAAGCCAAAGTGATTAGCCTGCTGACCTTCGCTTATTTCTGGTGGATTTTGTATGTATGTGCACTGTGCCATTGTTTCTGATGAATAAAATTAACATATTCAATTTATATCCTAAAAGAAACCTAAATTCAGGAATTTTCTCAGTACTGCAGTTCCAATTTGAGGTGCAAGTTTTGAATTTGGAAACTGTTTGTGGTACTTATTTTCCTATATTTTGCGTATTTATGTGTTCAGATCGAAGATAACCTAAAAAAAGATAATAATAGTTTTATAAAATAGCATTAGGACTAATTAAGAAAAGAAAATAGCTCAGAACAATGGCATTCTCCTGGGCTTTTGTTCATATGCCATTTTTAAACAATTGAACATTGAGTCACTCAGTAACAGATTAGCTTATTCATCAGCTTTCTAAGAGCTAAATTTCAATGGATTTCTTCCCTTTCTTATATTCTTTCAAATGATTTATATAAAGAAAGGTTTTCACTATGTTGGTAAGGGTTTCCCAAGAACTTTCCAACTAATGCTTAGTTAAACAGATTGAGTAGAAATTTATACTGTAATTAGTTTGATAAGTGGATTGTGTTGCACAGACAGGGAATTTCTACTTCTCCTTCTACAGTTTCTACTAAGGAAATAAGGAAATGAAAAATGAAGGCAAAGAAAAGTAAGGTACTTCACTTGTGGCTGTTATTTATTACTTTTAAACGTAATTGTAGTTAATGATAACTTTAAAGCACCTTGTAGAGTTCTGTTTAACTCTTCTTTGAATGTTTGCTAGGCATTTTGAGGGGCTTGTTATTTGGATGAGAACCACAGTGTCTTTTTTCAGGGTGGCCAGAAACACATATTTCGAAGGGCATCACTATAGCCCGGTGAGTAGGCTTACATGGAATATGCTTCTAACAATACGGGACTTAACCTCCACCCAGAAGACTTGGCTTCTGTGTAGAAATAGGTTTATTCAAGCAATTTCATTTCAAAAATGCAATGGGTTGAAAAAGAGCGAATATATGTATTTCTGATATCCAAAAAGGTGTCTGAGTTCTTTTATCTCTTTGCTAAACACTAGCACTCAAAACTTCCTGTAGAAATGTATGCAATAGTATAATTTCCTGTTTAATGAAAAATCTGTTTCCTATTCCCATTTTTAAAATTCGTGGCTTTGGATGTTGCTGTTCTGGGATTACAAATTACGACAGAGGCTTTGATATACCTTTTATACATATGTACTTCTGAGCATCTTCCATGCTACAACTTCCTCCTAGGAGCATCCGCTCCTTTCTTTTCATGCTGTCTCCATAGTTTTTAACAACTCAGAGTGGTTCCTCTGTGAATCCTCTAAAAGTTTGTGATTCTTCTAGGAGATATCAGTGCTTCTTCCATGATGTCCTTCATGACACTGCACACTAATTCATAGAAAGACATTGCCTTGTTATCAGTGTTAGTCTCCTTTCTTCTCTGTGTGTATCCTAACATCTCATGAGTTTTTTTTGGCTTGAGCAAGCCAGAGAGTAGAGTATCACTGAGCTGTCATGGTGACAGACTGCTCCATTTATTTAGGAAGTAAACAATCTTCTTGCTGTAGCTGTCCCAGCTGCAAATGTTTCCGTATTTTCCTACACTTCACCACCTGGCCAGTTACTACATCCCCAGGTCTCATTTTCAAGCTGCTCATTTAAGATGCTGTTTTGGCTGCAGTGGTTTTAATGGTAGGTCTTGGGAAACCTGCTGCCTTTTCAGTGGAAGAGGTGGTGGAGGTGCTTGCAAGAACTGTTCCAACAGCAAATCCTAGGGAGATTAAGGGGGGAAGTAGGGGTACATATGAGAAGGGCAGGGTCTCAAGGATGATATCTGAGTAGCAGGGACCAGAACCTGCAGGAAGAATGTCACAACAGCGGAGAATATGCATCAGCATACCAAGGCCATTAACCAACCTCTATCACATTATTTTGCATTACAAGGCATCACCTCTTATTTATCAACATCTTTTCTGTCAGTTCCTCTGTAAATCACTTGTTGAGCATTCAGTAAATATGCTTGTAAGGGCTAGCTCTGCTACATGAATCCAATCCTAAGTTTCAGATTGTTAGAAATATAAGTGTTTTGAAAAACTTACACAAATGTCTACTGTTTCCTTGGAGGCAGCTTTGATACCAAGTATATGTTTTTCACTGAGATGTATTTACTCTGAAGAAAGCAACTTGGCATGAGTGACTTTGTCTATTAGCATCTACTTTCACATAGTCTTTTCACACCTCTCATGATGCTGTTACACCTTTTTGTCTGGTTGAAAATTTCCACATTTATTAGGTACCTTCTCTAAACCTCAGTACTGACTCAGAGTGGATAGCAAGTACCACTGCAGACTTTCATGGGACTATTCAGTGAGGCAAGACAAATGCTGCACGACTGCAGTTCAGTGGAAAATACTGTTTCTACAAAATGCATGTGATTTTTTTTTACTTTTTACATGTAAGGAGAGGTGGTCATCCTCTTTAAAGGCACAACTAGGCACATTTAGAGAGCGCATCATTCAGAAGATTATTCTGTGAGATGACCAGTACCCCAAACAGAATGACTGGCTCAGGTGTAAGTGTTTGCATTGTAAGCAGCTATTGCTGGATGAAATCAATCCCATATGTGCAATGTACTGTTAGATTAACTCAAAGTATTGTTACAAGTGCCAAAATTTGACCTCTTGATGACTTGGAATATAAAAGCAATTAGTTTCAGTTAAATGTACAAATGAATAATGTACTTTCAATATAGGTTTGGGTTTTTTTCATACCTTCTATTATTTTGACTCTTCATTATTTATGACAAATATGTTGCAATGGAAATTCTGATTTTCTCTTGACTTCTCATTTTCATTTATTCTATTCTGTTCTTGAACTGAGTCTCTTCTATGCAACTGCCTTAGCCACAGTTGAGGACAGTCATGTTCCATAACAGGCATCTTCCTGTGAATAAAAGAGTTTGGGTTACAAGGAGATGTCCCTTTGCAGTATAGATTTTCAGGTGGCCTGCACTTTATGTTCCTAGCCCCCTTTATGTTTGTTTAATTAACCACTAAAAAACAATTTTACTTGCTATACTTCATATCTCTTCTCCAAAACAAAAAAAGGCAAAATCTTATTATCTCTATTTATGAGCTTTATGGTTTTGGTTTTTTAACCAAAACAAAACATAATAAATAAAATTAAGCAGTAAATACCCTTAACGACCTGCTTGCTAATTCCAATTAATAATGTCTTCCAAAATATTACTGTATGGGTATAGTGTTTGTTCAGTATTTTGAACTTCTCCAGCAAAGCTAATTGATTCTGAAATGCCAGACCACTAAGATTTACTAATTGTTTCCCCTGAAAAATTGTTAAGGTAGCTGTGCTTTTTTTACAACCATATCAGCATCTCAAAACAAATTGTGAAGACTCTCAGGAGTGACATATTTAGCTGCGTAATGTCAGCTATTAGATAAAGGCAATGACAAGGATAGTGCAGTTAAATACCTGCTCTCTAATTACATTCTCTGGGAAAATTGGAAGTATATGAAAACACAAAAGTTATTACAGTAATGTACAAATTTAATGCTCTTAGTTACTGTATTAAATAAGCTTTCTGACAAAGCAAGATCCTTAGACTTGACCTTTCTCTTTGGGTCCTAGAGAAAACTTAAAGGCAAAGACATAGGTCTTCTCAGGAAAAGAATTTCACTCTTTCTAAGTATACTTTTGCCTTCTAAGTGTATAAATTAGTGTCATAAGCTGTATCCATTGCTTAGACACTATGCATTATGCTCAATATGCCTTCTTCTATAAGTTTGCATAAAGCTTGCATTATAATGTCTTCAGAATAATAATATTAAAAACCTAAACATTGTAAATATAACTTTAAACAATTCCCATTTTGCTGATGTCTTAGGAGAATAGTTGGTGTTAAATTATCCCTGCTACCAAACGTATAAATCTTACAAAATATCACATGCATGTTACATGAATAGCTCATATTTATTATTCTACTAACAATAATTACATGATGCTATTACTAATCTAGATTATTAAACTATTACACTCTTGTTTCACTCTTATGCCAAAAATCTAAAATCTGTAATGTGTTGCACAGAAACAAAACCAGCCTTTTAGGTAGGTGTCTGAGAAATGTAACTGATTTCTGTTGCATTATTGTAAAATATGCTATAGAAAAATAACAGAAATCACTAGTGGCACTGTTTAACATATCCTGACTTGTAGAGTCTTTCTGTATTAACCTTTTCCTTTATGTTTCCTAGTTTTCCCTTGTAACACCAGAAGAACAAGGTCTGTAATTGTAATTAGATCAATCTGACAATGAGTCACTCTCTGGCAGCTGAAGAGGAATCAGGAGAAAAATAATCTAATCTTAAACATGAGTGGTATTAGCTGGAGGGAAGGGAGGAAGGGAGGGTGTATGTGATTTTTTTTTATTTTTTTTTTAAGGGGAAGGTAAAACTTGCCAGGAATTTCTTAATTTTTTTCTTAATTTTTTTCATAAACCTGTGCTTCATGATCTAAAGTAGCTGCTGAGGATATTGAAAAATCAGTACAGTGTTGAAATTACCTGTAAATATGTATTTCCTTGTGTACGCAAAATGGCATGTTTCAGTTTTTAATTACATTGTTAGGGGCAGAACTACTGGCAGAAGTAAGGCTATGTCTATTTTTGTATCCATTATCCACTGGCACCAGTTCAGAAATTGTAAACATCTCTGGTAGGCACCTGAGCATCCTGATCATAGAATGGTTTATATTGGAAGGGACCTTAAAGGTCATGTAGTTGCAGCCTCTCTGCCATAGGCAGAGATGCCATCCACTAGATCAGGTTGCTCAGAGCCCCATCCAACCTGACCTTGAATGCTTCAAGGAATGGGGCGTCCACAACTTCTCTGGACACAGCCTGTTCCAGTGCCTCGCTACCCTCTGAGTAAAGAATTTCCTCCTAACACTTAATCTAAATCTCTCCTCTCTTAGTTTAAAGCCACTGCCTGCTCCTATTACTATGAAAAGCGGCTCTCCCTTTCTTTTTTATAGTCTGCTTTAGGTACTGCAAGGCTGCTATGAGGTCTTCCTGAAGCTTTCTCTCCTCCATTCTGAACAACCCCAGTCCTCTCAACCTGTCTTTATAGGAGAGGTGCTCCACCCCTCTTGTCATCTTTATGGCCCTCCTATGGACATGTTTTAACTGGTCCATCAATGTGTTTCCTGTGCTGTGAACCTCAGAGCTGGACACTACACTCCAGGTGGGGTCTCATGAGGGCAAAATCACCTCCCCTGGTCTGCTGGCCACGCTGCTTTGGTGGCAGCCCAGGCTGTGGTTCGCCTTCTGGGCTGTGAGCACACGCTGCTGGCTCATGTTCATCTTTTCATCCACAAGAAACCCCAAGGCCTTTTCCAAAGAGCTGCTGTCAGTGAGTTCCTCTCCCAGGCTGTGCTTGTGTCTGGGATGGCCCTGACAAGTGCAGCCCATTGCACCTGGGTTTGTTGAACCTCATGAGGTTCTTGTGGGCCCACTTCTCAGGTTTGTCTGTCAGGTTTGATGGGATGGCATCCCGTCCTTCTGTTGTGTCAGCTGCACTGCTCCGCTTCATGTCATCTGAAAACTCACTGAGGGTGCACTCGATCCCACTGTCAATGTCAATGATGAAGATATTGAAGAGCACAGGTCCCAAAACAGAGCCCTAAGAGACACCACTTCTCAATGGCCTCCACCTGGAAACAGAGTCATTGACCACAATTCTCTGGCTGTGTCTATCCAGCCAATTCCTTATTGACCAAATAGTCCACCTTTCAGATCCATGTCTCTTCAGAGATCAGGGCGTCATATGGGACTGTGTCAAAGGCTGTAGAGAAGTCTAGGAAGATGACATTGGTCAGTCTGCCCTTTTCAACAGTTGCAGTCATTCCATTATAGAAGGCAACAGATTGGTCAGGCATGATTTGCCCTTAAGAAGTTGTGCTGGCTGTCTTGCATCACCTCCTTGTCTTGTATGTGCTTTAGCATTGGTTTCATGAAGATCTTCTCCATGTTCCTCCCAAGTACAGAGATGAGCCTCTCTAGTTCCCCATGTCTTCCTTTCTTATCTTTTTTTAAATACCAGTAATGATTCTCTTTTTCCAGTGACCATGGAGTTTGCCTGACTGCCATGCCTTTTCAAATTTGATGGAGAGTGGCTTGGCAACATCAGCCAGCTTCCTCAGAATCCTGGGATGCGTGTCATCAGGTCCCATGAATTTCTGGCTATTTAGCTTCATCAAGTGGTCCTGAACCTCCTTTTCTCTTATAGTGGGAGTTACCTCACTCCCCCAGCTCCCACTTGGAGGTTCAGGGACTTGAGAGACATTCTGGGGCTTGAGATCCTGTAGTGGTGAAAACCACAGCTCTGGAGAGGCCTAAGTACAACCTCAATAGGGCATAGAAATCCATAGCTGGCTGTTGTGAAATGCTGAGCTCTGGGGGTTTCTGAGTTCCTTGTCCTCTCTGGAGCTCAAATGCCTGACTAGACATTTTATTCTCCATCCTCTCAAGATCCAGGCTTGGACTGCAGTTTTCAGAATAAGCACACAAATGAGCAATGACTGTTCCCTTCGCAAGACGTCATATTTGGTGTAGCATCTCAAATGAAAGTCTAAGCTAGGCTATGAGGTCTTTGATCCAAGGATGATCCTTTCATCCTATATATATGCATGGGGTTTGATCTAGTTATTAATATATTGTGTGTTCTCATTAAAAAGTGACCTTATTTCTGGTTGAATCCTGAATGTGAGGCATTTTTGTAATGTAAGCAATAAAATAACACTACATAAATGGTAAATTGCTGCATTCTCTATGTTGCTGTCTTGAATTTGTACTTTAATCTCATATGGATAAAGCCCTCACTGTGTGCTCCAAAACACTGTGAGCATCAAAAAGCTGACAGGTAGTGTACTGAAAATTTACAACACAGGATCAAAAACTCTAAAACTTCTGGAGATAAGAGAGGTGGGTACATGCTGGTACCAAATGGAAAAGCCCTTGTGCAGAAGGTAATTTGTGTGTCTCTTTCTTTCCTTCAGAACTCTTTAAAATAAAAGTCACCATAGAAATGTCATTGTCTGATTATTTACTAAAATAAAAAGGTTCATGCTAGAATGCACTTTAGTCAGGAGAGACCTTAGGCTTGCCCAAGATTAGATATGAATTATATTAGATTTGACATAGAGTGAAGGTGAACATTGCAATACATCTTAGAAAAAACGCAGCAAGAAATCAGACTGTTATCTATAAAGAGCCTTAAGAATGTTTAGCATGAAGACTGGAGGAACTCCAGGTAGTGCATCATGGTGCTACATACACCCAGAGTCTGCTGCCTGTTTGGGCTTGCACAGCTATGAATTTAGACTAAAGGGGTACTAAGATTCTGAAATTTAAGAAATCAGTGAAATAATGATGCTTCCTTAATGTTACAGTCGATTAATATGTAAGGCCTCTTCTCCCTTCTTAAATCACCTGCCTAGGGTTACATATTCTTTAATCATGTACATGATACGGAGGCTTGGCACTGTGCACGGCTGTTATACTTGGTGAGCTAAAATATGCTGTCATGAAGTACATCCTTGAATCTTATTTGATACTGTCCTATTTGGCTTGGTGTAAACATTAATGCTTTAATAATTTTTTCTTCTTTTCACCTGTAAAATATTAGTAGGTATTTCTAGTGACAAATGGGTTTTAAATACAGACTAAAATACTGGAGGGCCCTTAATGTGAGGGTGCAAGTGGCCATGAAGACACAGCTATTGCTGCAAGGGATGAAACATTTGAAGTTACATATTAAGCAGATCAAAATTCCAGGTATTCTACAGTTAACTCTAGCATCTTATAGTAAGTCTCTATGTATTTCATGGTCTCCTTCAAGCTCTTGTGAGTAAGTCCTAGATCAAATCAAGTCCTAGCCCCCAGTCTTGAGGTACAGCTAATCCTAGGAGAAAGTCCTCAAACTTTTTTCCATCAGCTGTCAAGAAGTCAGCAAATTTCGAAAACTTATTTGCATGAATTTACATGCTTCTGTGCCTAAAAAGCTACTTATAGTTATGTAAAGGTCCTGTCTTGCTCCTGGTGCAGTAGGGACAAGTCCTCAGATACATGTCACTATGAATTGTAGCACAGGCAGCAGAATGACTGTAATGTGGCTTCTCTCCTTTATTCTCATGTCATTACCCCATGAAGTACAAAATGATTGCTCCAACCTCTGGAGGAAGGGTTTGTGTAGGTATCTGTCCCATAACAGAGCAAACTGAGCCTCTCAATAGGTGAGAGCTACTGTTCTTTGTACAGACAGCATGGAGGTCCCAAGCAATGGGGAACTGGTTCATGTTACAGCCATGGGACTTTGGGAGAGCCACCTTCATTTCCCTCAATAGTTAATTAAACAATTTATAATCAAACGTACATTTCCATGCTGAAACAGAATTCAAGCTGTAAAGGTAGAGAGACATCTCAGCATCCAGCAGCTGGTACCACCAAGGTTGTTGCAGATGTGCATTCTGATAATAGTCCAGAAGCCCAGCCAGAGGGCATAGGAAGCTGAAAATCCTTTCTTGCATTAATTAGTAGGTTTTGCCCACTGAGAAGCCCTTTTCAAATGTTTCCATTCTAATTGTTTTTCTTGGAACATTAGAATATACCAAAGAGCAGATAATTTTTTTAAAACTGAATAGCAATAACTGCTTTCTGATCTCATATGTTGCATCGTGAGTTACATTATTTTTAGATGCTGTGACTGAGTGAGTAAAACTGTACAGAAGATAGATGTGGATCAGTAGGTGCCCCCTTTACTGTGGGGTTTGTCAATTTTCAGGGTTGACACAATAATTTTCACTTTAAAAGTTTATTCTTATTGGACCTGACTTGTAGTTCATATAAATCAGACCTACCTTGATTTAAGATCAGCTGAAGCAATGATGTTTTCTGTAAAATCAGTGCTTTTCGGAAGATGAATAGTGCCTTAAATCTAACTGTAAAAACAAATTTTAAGCAGTGGCCATTAACTTGAATTACACAACAGAACACAGAGAAGGATGATATTTGTCTCACAGTGATTAAGGACAAAAACGTAAAGGTATGCAAGGTGATAGAAAAATCTCCATTCATTCCAAAAGCATTTAGTTGTAGTCCATGATATGCATGTGAGTGGTATAAATATTGTTCAACAAACACCCCATAAATGTTAAGCAATACTATGAAAAATTTCTTTTTATTTCAATTTTCTGAAACTTGCCTAATACTACAGTTTATAATTCTATAATTTTAAGTTCAGTTTATTCCATTTAGAAATCATACTGAACTATGGAGAACAGTAACACTGTGAAGAGACTGTGGAGTTTTCCACTAAAGGATCCTTGAATATTTTTAGGAAGGTCATGGTGCTTAGCTACCAAAAAAAAAAAATTCTTTTTGTCTGCATTGCAGAGAAGCATAAAACACATTCTTTATATAGGAGAACAAGGTATGGAGATAGTTCTGTGAATACATTTGTATACATGCCGATTTTATAACCCCTCTGTGGGAGTGCAGTTATTTCACTCCATTTCAAGAAGTGCTTTGCGCTTTTTTTTTTCCTTTTTTTTTTTTTTTTTTTTTTTTTTTTTNTCATTAAAATAGCTTTAGTCAGTACTACATCTATCGAAATTAATTTCAATCTGCTTTAGGCTTTGTAGGAATGTCTGTGTGTGTCTCTGTGTGAGTGTGTGTGTGTGTGTGTATGTGGCAGGATGAGTGCAGGGGGCCAGGGCACAGGAAATTTGAGCTAGTCCCTAACAAATTTCTGCTATCTCCTGTTGTCAGAGAAGGATGCATGCAGGTGACTAAGTATCTCATCATGACTTTTGCCAATGATTTTAAACATGATATGCAGAAAAGTCAAGGTGAATGCTTCTGTACAGACATTTTGTGATGTCTGTACGACAGCAAATTATAAATTATAAAATATGGTTATGGTTGTGAAAACCCTAACCTCTCTGACTTGCAGTTAGACTTGTATATTAGGAGTGATATAGATGCAGAAGTTAGAGACCAAACTGCTTACGGGTTTGCCCCAGATAGCAGTAATCCAAGGGTCACTGTAGCAGTCGAAATGTTCATCACTAGCTGAAGAACATTCATTTCTTTGTTCAGTCAGTGCTGTGCTGACTTGCTGGGGGTCACATATTAAACCAGCAGCTCCTTCAGTATATGAGCACACAAATTAATGCTCTCTCACAACCTCAGCAATTTTTGACAGGAGAAGATAGGAAGGGTGAGTGAATCAGAGGCACACAGATACGTACATGTATTTAAATGTGTGGGTGTCTCTATATGTGTGCATATGCTTACTTGGGGAGGGGAAGAGGGGGTGATTAGGGTGCATGATGTGTATGTTGTAGAGAAGACTTCTAGATCCAGTATCTCCAGAGTTTGTTGAGTTGAATGCTGCCCAACACCACAGTTAGTGTATAAAAATAAATGGATTTAAGTATAGGATTAACATTGAGCATGCCTAGTCTAACTAATTTCAAACCATAAATGTCTGTTTGTCCTTTGGTGCACTGCAGCCCTCTTGTACTTAGTTCAAATGTGCATAAGGGGTTCTCAACTCCTTATGCAGCATAATTTCACCCAACTTTTCTCACCATGTGCATAAACTTGGCAGCTAAGGCAAAAAATAAGGCAAGCAGCTGGGAACACAGGGCTCTGAAGTTGTTTAGGTGTTTACATGGCAATCATCTGAATTACACCTGGGCATTTGCTGGCAGTGAACCCACTGCAAAGGGAAATATATGCTTTTCTATGAAAATATTAACTTTGCAGCCATAACTCAAATGCATTGTCCTTTATTTATATGGGTTGAAGTGTTCATTTTGAAAATAAACTACACAAGTCAATACACATCACAAGTGTTGGTTTTCCTATGTACTACAGCAGAATTTGCAGCGGAGTTGTCACTTCTGACACGTCTTATGTCTGTTTGTTGTGGACGTGGTGAGGTAGGTGGCATCCTCTTACCTGGTGCTGGCACACTGGAAGCCATTCTGTTCTTTCTTAGAAAGAAGAAATGAAGCCTCCCAAAGAGAAACCAGGTCATTTGCTTGGGAAAAGGATTTTCTTTAAATCTGGCATAAAAGCTCTGATAAACAGAGATAAAACCACAGAGACAGACAAAGAAAAATGATCACAGATTGAAAAGGATTTACAGCAGATTTCCAATACTGAAATGTTCTATAAAGACTAAAATCTGTAAATTACAAGATACAAAATAATCAGTATGTCTGCTTCTCCCAGCCCTTGCTGGGATGCCAGAAGGGGCAGAGATGCTACCTAGCATTGCCCACAGGTGTTCTCATGAAGAATGCTTCTGCTGTGCACAAATTCTGTATTTTCAGTAACTGTTAGGAAAGTAAAATAAGTTATTCTTCACTTATCCCTGCTTTACCTCTTACTGAAAAATGACCACTAAACAAACCTGTGTCGGTTTTCCTCAAGAAGCCTAAAATGTTGACCAAGATTTTAACTGATGGCTAATACATCAGTTTACTGGGAAAAGTGCATTTTTGTTTGAGACTAAATTACAATGATGAGTTTTATTGACTGCGAAGGACAATACCTGATATCCACTTAGAGCCTACCCATCACAAAACATTTCTGTGGACACTCAGTAGTGGAAACAAACAAACTGCTATTAATGGCAGTCTGAATTTCATTCCCAGATAAGTACTGCTCTGGGCGAAGCTAAAATGACACCTCAGCTGTAGCCAGAGCTCACAGGGCTTGGTTTTCATGTTCTGCCATGGATTACTGCTAATTGCTGTTTGCTTTAGCAGTCACTCATTTCCCAGAGCAGGATAGCAGTCCCCAGCTTTCATGCCTCTCTTTGTTCTTGTGTGACCTCTTGTACCTTTCCCACTTCATTCTATCTTTAAAACAGATATAGCACTTCTTCCTACTCAAGAGGGTAAAAATTATAGCAATGTGTGACTCACTGTATTGTTCCAGGATTGTAAAAAACAGGGGCTACTCTGGCCTCTCACTTTTGTTCTCCATTTGGCAGTAATTGCTCTTCTTTTTTCTCTTTCTTCCTCCCACCTCCACCCCATCACATTTCCACCTGACCCCCACGCATATGTTGTGACAGCTACATTATCTCCAGTTTTTATTCTTGTCTTTGTTTATACAGAAGCATGGCTGGTTATCTTAGCACAGGATTGAGCACTAATTGATATTTGCACAGTTCTGAGCATGTTGATGTTAGTCCTGCTGCAGAGTCGAAAGTTCAGAATGACTAAGTGCTTCTGGGACTTGCTAAAGATAAAAGCATAATGAAGAGGACATTTTTTGATTTTATCAGGACAAAATTTGCTGAGACGTGGCAGAACGGTATCCTGTAAGGAAGTGATCCTAAAGAGTGGGTATTGGGAATTGGGCAGGATGAACTGAACATCTAGGACACCATGCAAACCAAAAGTGCATACATATTCCACAAGCTGTTTCCTTGGCGACATGCTTGAGGTTGCCTGTACCTGCTTTGCAATAACATAATACCCAATTGTCAGGTTATATTTTAATTAAATCTAAAAACACAAAAGTGGGAAGTGTTATGGAGAGTTTGTGTAAGTGAAAGAGAATGGGGGTACATCACCACTTTATACCAGGTGGAACCAGATCTGTTTGGCTGCCCCAGGCACCTTGAAGGGCCGAGGGGCATCTGTTTCTGCAGTGAAACATCTGTGTTCTGTCTCTCAGGTATATCCAGCTAGCCACAAAAGGCAAAATAGTGACAACAGAGAAGCTGTTCTCACAGCTTGCTTTGGTTAGAACATGGGCTTCCACGAGCACAGTATAGAATCCCTGAAAATTTAAGAAAATTGCCATGGATATATTACAGCAAAGTAACATTCTGGAGTTTTAAATATCTACATCTCCAAAATAATATTTAAAAAATAATTAAACACATTTCCAACACAAAAAGTTTTTTTTTTTTTTTTCAAAGCTATCGAAGTGAAACCTTTTTACAATTTGCTTTTTTATTTGACAATTGTCCTGGTTTAGGGCAAAACTGGGAGGAAACCTCTGAAGGGAGTCCTTCCAGAAAAGCAGATCCAAGCCACCCCTCCCCCCAGCTGGTTCAGGAAATAGATTTCCTTGGAGAAAAGTGGAAAACACTATTTATTTAATAAACAAAACACTCACAAGCATAAAGAATGAACAATACTGCACAATAAAACCTCTTGCTGTTCTGAAGAGATGGCAAATTCAGAAAAGTCTTTTCCGTGGGTGTGTCCTCTGTTTTTCTCTCAGTCTCTCTCTCCGAGGCTTGGGCCCGGCATCCTGGCTGCAGTGCTGCTTGGGTCCCCCCCCAGGCGATGGTCCTGTTGTCCCTGGATCAAACAATAGCAGAACAGTCCAAAAAAAAACCTTTGGCCTCAGCTAATTAAAAATAAAAACTAGCCAAAAAGCAAAAAAGGGGAAAAAAACCAAAGGAGAGCTCTCCGCTGTCTGTGCAGACAACCCAGAGTCCAGGAGCAGGAATGCTGAAGGTGTTATTTCTGTGTTTTGAAAACAGCTGTTTCAGATGTTCTACCGTTTGTCTCTCTTTCTACCCTCTTTGCTCTTAGATCCTGTCTTAAAGGTGTAAAACTTATTTCTGGGCTAAACAGACGAAATGGGGATAAAAGCATTATACAGTCAGCCTAGGACAATAATTCACATTCTCTGTTGCAAAGTCATGTCAATTGAATTTTTAAATGAAAAAAAAGTGTGGAAAACAGTCCTCAATAATTGCAAGCTCCAAATTACCGCTTCTACTGATTCCCGTATTATTGCTCTCATCCTTCTGTGGGATTTGTGGATCAGTTGCAAACTACTGCAGCATTTTTTTTACCCTAATGTGAATGGCGGTATCTGAGCATAC
This sequence comes from Picathartes gymnocephalus, assembly GCA_013390045.1. Lineage (NCBI taxonomy): Eukaryota > Metazoa > Chordata > Aves > Passeriformes > Picathartidae > Picathartes > Picathartes gymnocephalus. Next base: position 64,791 of record WEKY01039638.1, read on the forward strand.
CTGCATAGGTGGTATGGCATAATCAGCAACACAAAGGCTTTTTGCTATCCATTAAATAATAGGAAAATTGTCATGTTCAGACTTCCATTAGTTGTACTGGGGACAAATTTAGGAGACCAGATAGTTCACTCTTCAGGACCACGAAATGGCAAACACAGTCATTTTATCCCATAGGGGAAATCATAGGAGAAGCAAAGGTAATGTAGACCCCAAGATTACAGAGTATTAAACAAAGTGCTTGCATTAGAGCAACATGTGAGATAGAGGAAATGGAGTTGTAATGGAGCTCTTGTCATAAAAGCAACAAATTAAACAGCAGAAACTGTTTGAGGATAAAATTAATGTTCTGCTACTTTTGATTCCCATTTGTTAAGATGAGTGCTAGTGCTGGTGCAAGACAAATAGGCATGGCCAGCTGAGCCACAAGGATGAATGGTATCATCCAATTTGATGGTAAAATGATCAGTTGCAATGGTTTAATACAGTAAAAAATATCATAGAGGCACACCCTAGCACTCACCATAAGTGGCTGCTCCTCACATGTTGGAACTGAATCCTCCTCAATAAAAATTTGGTTATAACCCCTCAGACTGTAATTGCTTGACATTTGGAAATCATATTAGCACCCGCTAGAGGCAAAATCTCCCTGGTCTGTTAATATAATACATTCTTTTAGATAAGTACGATAAATTACACTTACTGAAATGCATGTTCCTTTACTGCTAGTCTTGTAGCTCATTTTCTTCTAATCTCACTTGAAACATTGTTGAAACGGTTTTCATTTTTATATACTTTATTATTGCCCTGCTCCACTTATTGTAAACCTTTTTCTTTAATGTCATTCGAAAGCTTTCACTGTAAAATAGTTTCCAGGCAGTTTTCTACTTGATAAAAGCTTTCAAAACAACAGCCATAAGAAATGTCACATTACTTTCTAAACTTTTATCAATAGTACATAGGCAAAATAGATACATACATGTAGCAAACAGAAAAAAGCAATTGAATAAATCTTTCTTTCTATGACAGTTTCTTTTTGAACCAGCACTGATCTTGCTGCAAAATCAAATAAAGTAAATATTTAGACTAAAGTAAAATGCATTTTTAAAACAAGTAATTTTGCCAACTAAAACACTAAACTAGGGAAAACAATTTTCGAATGTTCATTAAGTGTCCTTTAACAGCTGTGAACAATTATTAAGTATGATTTTATATCTCTAGGGAATATTTACAGTTTTACTTTTTTAGAATACAGCTCAGAATATCAACTTGAGGGTTTTCAAAAGACATGTCTGTGTCCTCTGAATTCTTACAGATGCTTGAGGACCCCCTGTAGGTGCTGAAAAGCTACATTGAGGTCTCCCCAGACCAGAATCTTCTCTTCTCCAACTCTCTCAGCCTGTCTTCATAGGAGAGTTGTTTCAGCCCTCTGATCATCTTTGTGGCCCTCCTCTGGGTCCATTCCAATAGCACCACGTTTTTTCTGTGCTAGGGTCCCCAGAGCTAGATGAAGCACTCCCAGTGGGGTCTCATGAGAGTGGAGTAGAGGGGCAGAATCACCTCCCTTGACCTGCTGGTCACTGTTCTTGTGAACAAGCAGGACTTGCTCGACTGCAGGCTGGGGAGCTGTTTAATCTTTGTTCTTTTACCCTATCATGAATAGTTTGCAGCACAGTAGCTCAGGTTCAATGGAAGACATGAAGAATTTCCCCTTCCCCCTACTTTCTAACGTGGTGAGGAGGCCAACATGTTGTGATGCAACAGGTATGAGGCAGAATCCTATCCAACCAAGACCTGTATGCCATGCTGCAAGTAACTTCTCCTATAGCACTCAGGCTATATATTAAATATGGTCTCTAATAAACACCTCTGCAGTGGTTGTATTTTAAAGGAAAATTATGAGCCCTGTTGTCAGCCTTTGAAGACACATCTTAAGCACTAAATTCAGCAGCGGTTTCAACCCTGTACCAAAGATGGACGCCAAGTCTCTGAGAGAAATTGAATTTCTGACACAGCAGTCTCAACAGTATTTTTTGTGGAATAGCTTCAGTATTGCCATTATTCTCAGCTGATTTACATGCTCTAGGGAACTTGCAAGTGTCCTCCAGACTGAAGATCTCATTGCAGGGGCCAGGCAACTTCGAGTTAAGGTTGACATTGCTGAGTGTCATAATATTACTTCCTTTTTTGGGCTGTAGAATTTTATTTTGCAGTAGTAACTAGGATTTTCTTTCCTTCTGTCAACATCTTTCTGAAAGGATCTACTAAATCTGCTACACAGATGATTGAGTTTTGCATGTGGATTGCTGTTTTCCTCCTTTAAAACTGCCTTTATGTCACTCTAATTAAAGCCTAGCAGGTAATTAAATTGCTAGAATGAAGAACCAGCATGATTTTCAATCTTTATACTTTGCAGGACCTTTTTCAGTTCAAAGTGCTTTCCTTCAGTGTCAGTGAACCAGTAGGAAGTCATACAGATTTATCCTTTTTCCTCTGCAAGTAGTGTCATGTTTCAGAGTGGTGCTGCTGGTTGCTCACCACAGAACATAAGCTTACAGAATCCAAAGCCTTTTTTATTAACAGCAGATGTAAAGTAGTCCTGTCCAAATGCCAGGGTTTATTTGATAGCAGTGATATTTTTGATACTATATCTATGTTGAGTAAATTCTCTGCCTTTTTTATTAAATGTCTAGAAGAGTTATTTGCCTGCTGCACAGATACACTCATTACACTAATCTTTTATTTTTTTTGGAGGGTGTGATTTCCTGAGAGTGAATGATTACAGTTTGACGGGTACTCAGAAATATCAGTGGAAGATATGGGCATATTTGAAATAGGAGCATAAAGGACCTAATAACTAATAGGGGTTAATGGGGAAGAGGGAAGCAAAAGACTTGGATGCAAAATGGTGGGGTTTTTTTCTTTGAAATGGTATATGATATTATGGGATTGGCTGGTATTGAAGAATCCTTGTGCTGTTGCAAATTAAAATGGTTTTGAAGTTGTTCAAGTCAACCGTTTCATAATCTGTCTCTGAAAAAAAATTTTGTGTGACAATAAGCTTTCTGGGATGTCATTAAGTCATTTAATCCAGTTGTTTGATGAGTTCCATGCCTTGATCACTTATAACCGTGAAAGATTATGTATAGATCAGAGAAACAGTTTTTGATGTATATGTTTATTTTCTTTGTTGACTTTATAATCCTGGTGGTTTACTTCTACCTTCACTTCCTCTTCATCCAAGGAGTTCCTTTGAATAATTTGTTTCCACACAGAATGCCTTTCAGGGAAACCACAGAATCATAAAATCACTTAGGTTGTATAAGACCTCAAAGTTTGAGTCCAGCCATTAGCCCACCACTGTCAAGTCCACCATTTAACCATGTCCCTCAGTGCCACATCTGCATCTACACATCTTCTAAATACTTCCAAGGATGGTGACTCCACCCTTCCCAGATCGAACAGCCTGTCTCAATGCTTGGCAAAGATTTCTGTGAAGAAGTTTTTCCTTAAGTCCAATCAAAACTTCCCCTGATGAAACTTGAGGCCATGTCAGGTTCTTTATAAATGCAACTTGTCTACTTTCCTCCCCTCGATAGACGCACAGCCTTTATTGAGCTAGCTGCACCAACACCGAGGGTACAATTGCCCCATTCATAGCACTAGCTCATCCTGCTCTGATCTCAGAGCACAGGGTGACACTGCCCAGGCAAGCTTTTGGAGATCTTTGCTCACAGAGGTGAACGTGGGATGGCCCTGCTGAAATACAGGGCTGCTGAGGGGGAGGAGTGGATCCAGCATCTAAACGTTCCTGGTTTCTGTGGGCTGCCTTACATGCTTCAGAAAACAAAGCGTGGCTATATCAGCAGAGTGTGTTTATCTTTGGCTTCCGTTTGACACTTCCACTTCCAAAATTGTTACAGCTGGAGTTGTACGCAAATGATTTCTTTATTATTCACAGCAGCAGGTGCTGCAGCAGTCTTTTGGCTACAGTTGTACTCTCTTGGTCCATGATTTCTATATATTTGATTAGTTGGTGCCATGCTGTTCAGATGCATTGCTAGTCCTCCAATAAATGTATTTTGTTACACAATCAGTTATATAGTGCATTATCATTTCCATAAATCCCTTTTAGTTGGCAGCTTTTTGTTGCCACTTGGGATTGTTCCAGCAATAATTTGCATCCTTTTTTGTGTGGCATCCTAAAAGATCTTGGAAGTTAACATAGCCTGGGTATGATTTTAATAGCTGGTGTCCTTCTGGCAGCACTAGAACACACAAACCAGCTATCCATGAAAGACTGACATATTTATTTTTGATTCACATATCATTTATGTATTCTTCAACAAGTGCTTATCCTAAGATTCAGCATAGCAATTTAGGCATCCGCTGGGCTTATGTCAGAGTTGTGATGCTAAAAATCAGGTGCCTGTTCCCAGGCAGGGTGATTAACAACACTGCAGCTCGCTGAAGAGTGGAGAGACAATATGATCTGCTTCACTCAGAAAGGCACCCCAAAAACCTGGCACACTCATGTGGGACTTGCCTGTCCCTTGCCAATTGACACAGCTTGTGCCTGAATTTCCTACTCCTCTGTGGAGATAAGATGCTTTGCCATTAATGAAACCTGATTTGGACTCAGCCACTCATTATCTTCCCATCAGAAGTGATCACTTCACTTGATCCCTGCTGGCTAAAGATAGGTCAGCTTCAGCTGCTGCTCAGGCAGACCTTGTAATGGAGCAAGAGGCTCTTTTAGAATTAAATTGCCTTGCAGAAGGGAAAAAAAATGTAGAATAGCTATGCTTTTCATATTATTAAGAAAGATGCCTAATCAATTAAGTTCTGTGCTCAGAGGAGGAATTTTCCAATATCTCAGTAAAATTCTTCACTAAATAAAAGGTAAATAAAAAGAATGTTCTCATAAACAGATTCCTATCAAGGCTGCAGAAGCAATATTGACTGAAGAGATAAAGGAGCACTTGATGCATCCAATGGAAAGGTGCAGATGGTTGACAGTGCAGAGACAAGCAGATAATGGGAACAGGGAGTGTGTCACAGCAAGGCACAGGAGTGGCTGTCTTTTCAGCTGCCTGCAGATTGGGCACTTCACATCGGTACCTGGAGGAATCTGTTCACCCTTCTGTTTAATTAAAAAAAAAAAAACAAACAGGTGTCATTTCACCCATTATGCTAGTTTCATTTACAGCCTGCATTACTGAGAGATTTAATGGCTCTATGAAAGGAAATGCATTCAATCACTGTCAACAACCTCCTCATTTGGGCACTGAAAGTTACTAAAGACAAAAGTAATGGACCAAGAGGTGCATCCAAGTGTGGTGTTAATGGTACCCCTTTCATTTAGCATGGCAAACCCAAAGCAGCAAAGTGAAAAATATGAAGAAAACAACATGGCAGGTCAGTTTGCCCACAAGCCTCAGGCACAGCAACCCTCTCTTGGTCACAGATGAACACGAGATGTGCATCTACCTTTCCGAGTCACAGTATCCTCTTTCTTGCCCGTTAGTAGAGCTGCCCACGCAATTTTCCAGCAGCCTGTCTGCTCCCTGAGCCCCACCAGAATTGCAAGACCCTTTCAGGCATGTTCCAGTGTGTTGTACCTCATGTGTCCTTGCAGCACATACTCTGCTTGTGCAACAGACTGCTCCTGGACTCACTCACTGCAAGACAGGTGCACCTGGTTTGAGAATGGGTGCCAGGTTGTCATGAGCAAGCAAAACTAGCTATTCTGCATGGTTTTTATTGATAAGCTCTGGATTTTATGCCTTTTGTAAGGTGGTGATGATTATTACATAGATTGTCATCTTGAAATGTGGAACTTATTTGAAGGAAAAAATGTACAGTTATTAAAGAAAAATCACTTTCTTACAGATGCTGTTTCAGAAGCTGTGCAAGGAAAAAGCAGGTAAGGCTGAATTACTTCTTGAATGTTTCTTAGTGGCTTATGTAAGCATGCATGCATTGATGGAGGACCCAGGGAGTCTCTGCTGTTAAATGGGTGTTCAGTGCAGTTGTGACGATCTTTTCCATGCTGCTCATGACCTAGTGGTGTAGGATTAAGGTGGTTCTTAGGAAAGCTGATAATTCATTACACCTTTCGACTTACACCTTGCAAGGTAGGTTCTGAAATAATGGGGATAAACCCAAGCATTTGTTACTGGTGTCAGAGTGGGACTCAAGGTCTTGCCATGGCACTGGTGTGTGTGTGTGAGGTGAGTCTAGACAAGGAGCACCTCAGAACTTTTTCTGTCTCACTGATAACAGAGCAGCTGAATCTGGTGAAGAGGCTCATTACAGAGGCGTATTTTTCAAAAAATCTAACAACGCCCTGGATCCCACATGTCCCAAGTGGCGGAGTCACAATGCCTGATTTCCCCCTTAGCAGGAGACCACTATCTTGTTAAAGCATTTGTCAATATTAACAGCATTAGTGAATTTGACCAATATGGAGGAAATATTTAGGGCCATCAAAGCGCCAAGACCAGAAGAGTAAGTGTAGCTAAAGACTCAGATACCCTGAACTGCACGTAGATTATCGTGCCAGGAGCTAAGGAAAGGTTTGGATAGACAGATATGTACACACACACAGATCCTGGTTCAGCAAGATACTTAACACACAATTAAATCCACATTTGACAAAACCAGTTAATTGCAACAGGCGTAAGAAGCTGCTTGGATGATTTGCTTTATTGAGAGTAAATGTCCGTATTAAATTGTAATGAAGCACAATTAAGAAACACAGAGAAAAGAAACTGCTTCCCAGAATGTGGGTAACTGGAGTTTAATAACAGCCTCACAGTTTTGCAAAAAGAAATGTCCCCAAAATCTAGATGAATCCTCATTCCCACAAAAGTCTTTGCCAGCTAGAAATATTTCAGTCATAAACCAACTGACCTTTGGACTCACCCATTTCTAACTGCATTTTCTGTTTTGTTAGTCAGGATGTACACAATGTGTGCCAATTAAAAGGAAAGCAATCGGACATTGGTGCTGTAATTACCCCTCTGTCCGTAGATGACTTAGCATCTTTTTTTTGGCCTGAAGGACTAGTTTAAGCCAGTTTGCTCAGTGATTTTTTCTTGCATCTGTCTCTGATCTAAACTGCATCCGTACTTCATTCCAAGAGCTAACCTTAACTCATGTAGAATCCACGTGGCTTTTTGGAGCCAATTTCACTGATTCAGTGGCTCTGCTGGCAAACATGGTGGCTTAGCAAAGTGACCGAAACCCTGGGCTAGAAAACTCAGGTCTCCATAGGCAATTCCACCCTCATGTACTTAACTTCAGGTCAACGAAACGTGAAGGCCGCTGAGCCTAGTTTAAATGTACATATTTTCACTCATGCTCTGTGCATTAACTTTTCCTGCTTTATGAGTTGGATGTGGATTTATTCCATGACAGTATTTGCCCATGAAACACATGCCTAGACTTTTCCAAAGCTAAACAAATTTCCTAAGTTCTGAGACTGATTGATCAACTGTTTTAATTGTATTCATTGTTGGATAAATACCTCTCTGTGCCACTGAAGGCTCACTTTATAAAGAAAAGGAAAACATGTCAATGGCAAATGCATTTTAAATAAAACTAATTATTTTAGCAGTGCTCGCATTTCATAGTATGATTGATTTTTGTTTTATTTTTATGACAATATTAATTTTGTCACTAAAAGAGATACCGTTTTAGTACCCATCTTAACAGTAGAACTGTAGAATGATGGTTGAAAATCTGATGACTGCAGGCATCAAAGAAGAATGACAGGTCGTTTTCTGACACAATTTGGTCACAGAGGTGAAACTTAATCATAGAAATCTAGCATATGGTAGAGTTGGTAATAAATTTATTATTAAAATGCTCCTGGCAGAAAATGCCCATTTCTTCAAATAGAAAATTTTACAGGAAAAGGTTAGCATCCATTAATTTCTATCGCAAATCATTTCTGTAAAATAGGCACACACATCTCAACATGTGATGATTTATGTTTCCAAAGTGAGAAGTGTTAATTTTTATTTGACTTTGAAACTTTTGGCTTTGAAATTTGTTACATTGAAGTTTTTTGTTTGTTTTTTTTAAAGACAGAGATAAAAAGAGAAAACATTATTTAAATTACAAAAAGGGGCAAATCTATGTCTTGAACTGAGGGACAATGGTTTCTTCTAGGTTTGCAATTGCTAAACATTTCTGATATTTTCTGTGCTTTCTGGATAAGAAAATTTCTGGTTTGGAACTTCTTGCATGAAGAGAAAACCTCTCCTGCCTGTATCAGCCACATACAGAACACAGCACTCACTGTTCTACTTAAGTTTGTTTTCTGCATCACTCTCCCCTTACATCCTTACTTTTTATTTTTCTCATTCTCTTTTGTCATTTATTCTTCTGACCCCTTTCTTGGTCAGAGCCCTAGAGCTCTCAGGAGCCAAGAGTCTTTTCGCAGAGTACCAGTGGTCACCCTACCCTCCCCACCAGAGAGCATCTCTAACCCCACCCTCTCAGAAGCTGGGGATGCACAGGGCAGCTCAGAGCTGCTGCAGCCGGGGTGGGAACTTCTGCAGCCCTTTCTCCAAGGCTGGGCTGTTCTCAGCTTCCAGCCCTTCTCCATGTAAACCATTTTTGTGTGTGAGAGGGAAAATAGCCTGCCCTTTGGAATGCTGTTCTCTCTCTTGTTGCATTTTATGTTACTTTTTTTTTTTCCTCAGATAAATGCAATATTTTGGGGCTTCCAATACTTGGATTTGTAGTGGGTGCCTTGCAATATGTTTAAGCAGGATACTCAAAATGTGTCTAAGAAAAGCTACAGCTGCATGGACCACCCAGCCATAACAGGCAACCTCATTTGAAGTACCAGCATTGCTGGCAGTGTCACTGCATGCTTGCCAGGCCTTGTGTCATTACTTCCAGAAGTAATAACACTGGTTCTTAGAACAGTGCGTGCACTGGAATTAATGATGATAAAACCATCAGAAAAAAAATTAAATAATGGTAATATGTGACTCTGGAGGCATGCATTTATGCTGCTTTCTGTTTTCTTTAATCATGGACAGGATGCAGCATGAGCCGGTGGCTCCCTGGGGAGTGGGGCAGACACAGGAACAGAGGTCAGACAGCTCCAGGATGAGGCCTGAGAACAAGGATGGGCGAAGGATGGGATGGGATGGGATGTCAGTCTGCAAGTTGGGTCACATGGCTGGACAGGGCTGTGACAGAGAACAGCCCTGCCATAGCATCATGGGGCTGAGATGGACAACTCCGGGTTGGGCTGAAATGGGGTTCCACAAAGGTTTGGGAATTTATATATTTATATA
>WEKY01039638.1:74570-93511 GCA_013390045.1 Picathartes gymnocephalus
CTGCTTGTACGTGATGGCATTAATAAGCAAGTGTTACAAATACGTAAAAAATACCCTATTCTGTGGCTTTACCAAGACCTGTGAAAACACCAGCTTCATCCAATGAACTCTGCTTTCTTTGGGAATTAATGTATCCTGGTGGTGCCTGTGGTTTCTACCATTAAACCACATTCCTGCTGTCATTTATAGATGATGCCATTAATAGGAGTGCACTGGTCCCATCGCCATGCAATCAACCACTCTGTTCAAGTCATCATCATCAATGCTTTTCTTCTCATATTGCCAGCTACATATCACCAAACCCAGTCTGCACCACCTATCTCTTCTGCCTTTGCAATGCAGGAGGTCCTAATTGTCTGCTCTGGTACTCCACGGGACACCTTGCTTAGCTGCTCCTCTTGCCATCAGATTGTTGCTGGGTTTGTAGGTAGCCTATGGCAATCACTATTAAAACCTGGCTGGCTGATGCTGTCCGTCCTTACTATCCCCCAGTATATGCCTTAGGAAAAAACATTCCACTCAGGCTGAGTATTCTAGCTGCCTAATATATTTGAAAGTTATCACCACATAGCTCAGGATGACTAACACAGAGCACACTTCATCACTGGTAGGGAAAATGAGCCCTTACTTTGCTGACAAAAATTTGAAGTCGGATTAAAAGCTGACACATCCTCTATTTTAGTGGTATGTATGAAACACTAAATACAGGAGCGTGCTCACGGATTTGCTGATGCATGGTAATGTAGTCTGTAGCAGAACAACAATGGGCTGGCAATGAAGATAGTGCACTGCAGTAATACGATAAAATCCTCATGTGACCTTGGCCATTTCAGAGATACTCCACAGCTAATTGTATATCCTTGATTGATATAATGCAAAATTCAAACAGAGGCAGTTGTGGTCCCAGGGCTTTAATGAGCAGCCTGATACTGAAATATTTGCCCAGGCATAATGCAAATTGACTTCAAGGAGTGGTCTCCATAGTGTAAGAAACAGAACTGTGCTACATAGCAGCTGTATAAGAGCAACTGCCAACAACAGGCCTGATTCTGGGAAAATGGGAGGGAGCTGCAACTCCATCTGGCTCTTGTTAGAAACTGAAGGTGCTTGATTCATCACTAAATCAAACCTGAGTACAGTACTTCCAACTGATTACATATTTTTATGTTTCCTTAGTCATATAAAGTTTTATGCTCATGGTTTTATTTCACCTTTGCTGTAGTCCCTGGGCAGGAATTATGGGCTAATCACACTCTGAACAGGCAAATGGATGTGACTCAGAGAACCATATCCTATTCTGGGATTTTCCTCTTGCTCATGGGGGGATGGAGGTGATCTCGTTCAGCATTTCACTTGCCATGGATGCCTGGCAAGTGTGCTGGTGGTGGAGTTGAGGCTGTGACTGTGAACCCCCTCCTCTCATGCTCTTACAGGGGGAGCAGCAGCTGGATTAGACATTCAGCCGTGCCTTGCAAGACCTAGGCAGTACTTGTGTCTCCTGCTGTCATTACTGCAGCTATAAAAGTTTACCCAAGATGAAAACCTGACCTTAAATAACTGGGGAAAATAAAACATCCTCAGCCAATTATCCTGTGCACTTGCTAGAAAGCAGAGTGGGGTCACTTTGACATGTTTCCAGCACAAAGTGGAGGTGCTTACTTTGGACTGAAAAATGAACAGGCTGTTTTACTGAGCAGCAAAAGTAAACTACTGAATAAACCCAGATGTTTGGTGGCCTTGACCTCTTAACTAGTTATGCTCTGTATTGCTCAAATTAGAACTAGGCAGAGTTGGTGCTTGTCCTGCAGTCAATGCATCAGACGGTCATTTCATTTGGCTCCAGTTCTAACTTCTCTGCTGCTTCCAGTTTGGCTTCCAAAATTAGGCAGTGAGATTGCCTCTTCCTTTCATAATCAGAAATGATAGAACAAAGCCCTTCTTTGTTCTTCTAAAAAGGCAAATCTTTGCTAGTCAACTGTTACTGATGTATTGGAGCAGTCGAGGGCACCCTGGGATCTCCTCCTCTCAAAAACAAGAGGAAAATGAGATATTGCGGTTTTTCAAAAAAACCCAAAACAGCCAGGTATAGATTAGAAATTTATGTTTACTGTTTTAATATGTGAATTATAGACAAAAGCTTGATCTATTAAGAAATACTCTGAATTTTATAAAAGACATTTCTGAAACAATAAAGCAGCAATGTATAAAAACATTTTATACGCATGCAACTACTCGATGTCATTCTAAATATCTTTCTCTATTTCCCTGCTCCATGATTCTTTCTGTGACTGATTTTTAGTCAACATTTTAAATAAGAAAGAAAAATACTGAAAATAGAGATGATAAATGTTAAAAATAATATCTGGTCCATAATTGTACAAAATATAGGTGGTTTCAGAATGAAGATACCATAAACATTTTTCCTAACACAGTTTGGTTACAGCTTGGACTCCTAAGGAGAGCTGAACACTAAGCAGCTGGTAGATGAGCTTGGGTTTGTAACAATTTTTGATATGTGACAGGAACCTTGCTGTAAAAGGTGATGTAATTCGGATTGATAAATTGCTCTAAAGTTTTGCCTCTGTTGGAATTAGGTGGTGTTGGTTTCCAGCAACTAAGTTCATGGAGACACAGGATTCTCAAGTCTTTTTTTTGTGACTGAACAATTGCCTGACAAAGGTTGCAGACAGCCAGCCATATTCAGCATCCTTGCTCATGAGCAGCCAACTTGTTTTAAACTGGGGACTTCCAAGTCATGGCAGAGGGCACATTTTCCCATTTGACATTTATTCCAAAAGTAACAAATGCCTGGAAAATTTTTACTGAATAATAATAATTTAAAAGTATATTTGTTTTCTGTTTCAATTAGACCTTTCCCTCAGACCTCTCTGATAGCCACAATGCAAGCTATGTCCTTGTGTTTTATTTCCTGGGCAAGATATAACTGCAGAAGTTTGAAGGTTAGACAACCTTTAACCAATGTTAGAGTATACAAGCAACAAAATAAACCTTTAGCTTTTTATTATGCTAGCTAAGCATTACAGTTCTGAGACACACACAAACAAAGAATAATCTATGTGGTAGGAACCTTTTGTTCACAGAAAACATTTCTAATGGGTAGCAGTTCCAACAATTTTAGTGTTTCCCATCAGAAAACATTTCCCTTGCAACAGTTTTTAGGTTCAGCTTTTGTTATTTAACTCTTTAGTATCAATTCCTAAAGATTAACGTTTAAGGTTTTGTGCTGCATCAGAGTGACATGCATCATCTCTCTGAACAGCTCAGGACATAAGATGGATTTTGTGCTGTTTCTTTGTTTGCAAGTCAGGCAGGAAAACACCGAGAAAAGCTTCTGGCTGGAACATACTGCAAAGTATTTTGGACAATAAAGCAATCAAACAAAGCAGTCAGCTTCTGGACTTCTGCAACAGAGGACCTTTTGTGGGGCTGTAGTCAGACCATGCCACTGTTTCCTGCTACTGAACAACCTGCCGTGATGCAGCCTCTGCTCAGAGGAGATAGCCACAGCTCGAGGACACACAGCGTCTGTGTAGCTGTGACTGCCTGTGAGAAGAGGTGCCTCTTTCTACTTCCATGAGCACCATGGAACTGTGACTCACGTCAGAACCGAACACAGGACCTCTAGGAATGAGCCTCAACAGCTTGCAGTGGGGTAATGACTGCATTAATTTGAAGGAAATAATCACTGCATAAGCCTCTCCCTAAATATAATGGGACCACTAGAGGAGGACAAAGAGCTATGTAGTGTTGATGTCAACTACTAAGAAACAGGAGGGTTGCTTTAGAAGGCTTTCCAGCTGAAAACTATCCAATCTCTGCCCTTCCTGTTCTCTGTATTAGATTCCACCCAGGCCAGCAAGTTGCTGTGACAGAAATGCACATGGAGATGCTGGTATTTTTTGGGTGCTCAGCACAAGGCATAAACAAATTAGTAAATTCCACCATGCTGTCAAGCCACAGTTGAAATGCAGCCAGAGGAGGAGACTAGGGCTGCATATGAATGCAAAAGACATACCAAAGCCATCCCATATATAATTCCATTGCATATAATGGCATCCGTCAGTCGTGATCTTGGCTCTGTGTCTTCATGAAGGCAGAGCAATCGGAAAGGCAAGTTCAAGCAAACAGATGGCCAAAAGGTTGCTTTACACATGGGTATTATTAACTCAATCTGAATGTGCTATTCCAGTCTTCATGAAGTGTGGGCTTTTGACACAGAGTTTGAGAATGTAATGGCCGTTGGTTTTTATTTGATATTTTTTAAATTTAGGTACATATCTACCCTGGAGTATTTCTTGTTTCCCAAAGACACTGTTATAAGGCTTCTATGACTTAATTCTGAGAAATAAACTGACTCCAGCATAGAATCTTGCAGGTATATCCTGTAGAACATTAAGGATTTTTCCTTGTAGAGTGTAAATCTGTCCCAGCTGCAGTCACCAGCAACTCTTTGGGATTATAGTTAGTCTCTTAATGATGTGTTTATAGTTGTAGAGAAAATTATTTGTATCTGTAAAGAAAAGAAATACCCTCTACTTTTCACGAATTTCAGAATCAAACAACGTCTCTAAGTAGTTGAGGAAATGGGAAATTCGGGAACATTATATTTCATAAAATGTATGTAGTTCTTACAGGAAATGCTTAAAAATGCTGATTACTTGGATTCCTAATTAAGTCATTTATTATTTTTAGATTTTTTGAACTGAGGTAGTGACATTTGGCCTCAGGCCCAGGATAGTGTCCTTGTGAGCACTGTACAGGCAGAACATAGTCCTTCTCTCACAAATCTTACAGCCTTACATTATTGTTGATATTTTTCATACAAAAAGGTGACTTAAAACATTGTTTCTAACTCAGCATTCAAATAATTTGTCAGGAGTTTATTTTCATGCATGTTGGTCCATGAACTGATTGGTGTCCAGGTTGCAGTCCCCATCCTGCCAGGTGCTCTTTGCTGTGTCATTTATCCATGCTAAGCTTGGCACCAGGAGGGGCTTACAGTAGCACTGTGACTGTATGGAGAGCCCCCATACCTGCTCATGCATGCCCAAAAACTCACCTGACAATGCTGAGTGGTCAGCATTGGCTCAGCTACCTGCAGCTCAAGGCTTCTTAGTAAGAAAAATCAGAGATTGAGTGTCTATGGCACGGGATATTAGTGATCCACTTCTGTCAAAGAAAGACAGAAGGATCTGGAGTACAAAATAGGAGGGAGAGATTCAGAGAATTGTTTCTTCTATGCCTGCTCCCCAAAGCAGTGAATAAGGAATACAGAAAAAAATAATTATAACATATGCCAACTGACTAGTCTTCTTTCCAGCCCTCCCCAGAAGTAGCTGCCTTACTGTCCATGCCAGGACTCCACTGAGAGAAGCCACAAATTTTGATTTCCAGGCTCTTTGAGAAGGTAAAGCAAGCATAAGGCCATAGGTACTCTGGCATCACTAGCAGACTACTGATATTGGCATCTGTTTGTTTGATAAACATTTGCACATAAAGTTAGCTCTTACTTTCACACACATTTCTTTTCTTTTCTTGTGTGCTGACCAACACATGGTCAAAATCTTCAATTTACAGCTCTCTGGTCTCTCACTTGGTAAGAGAAATGTAAGATGAGTTTCCAAAGTTAAAATAAACTTCTGTTTTATATTTTCACCTATTTATAAGACAGACAGAACTGGTGCAATACACTCAATGGCTGGATGATGTATTGGAGAACTCAATATATTCATTAGCGTAGTTTGAAGTGCACCTTTTCATTTGTTGCTTTTGTTGCTGTGATCCTCTTCTGTGACCCCATATCTCTGGAAATTTTTAAGTGTAACAACAATCTTATAAGGATGATATCCAGAGTATTAAGCTACACCTTGGTAAGTGAGTATATGTGAAATATGTGAGTATCTCTAATTTGCTGTGATGTATATATGGTACATTGATGTAAGTATAGAATACTGTTCTTCCTTAGGTCTTGATAAACCCTATGTCTTATGAGGGCTCAGAAGGAAATAAATTTACTCTGCAAGTGTTCATCTGAAACAGCTACACTTTATTCTTAAACACAATTTGGATGAGAACAGAGAAGTCCTTTCTGGTGGTTTTGTTTCCTTGGGTTCGATCCTTCTTTTAGAGTCTGGCACACTGTCCTTGGTGATGTCAATGGAGGCCAAGTGGAGCGATGAAGTACTGGAGATCTGGGCAGCAGGGCATGAATTGCTGTCCTTTGGAAATGGCAGAGCCACCTCCATTTACAGCACTAGACTTATGTCATCAGTATTCTTTTAGATGTCACAGAGAAGCTGCTCCTGGGTTTTGGCAGGAAACACTCTCCCACACCCACTTTAGACTCTCTCCTTCTCTTTGCCTCTTCTTCTGTGAGCAAAAACTCTGTCAAGAAAGCACATTTATTTGGGCCAGGAACAGAGGCAGCCAATACTCAGCTAGTTATTTTGATTGCCTGGCTGTTAGGGGTTGGGGGAACAGATAATGTCAAGATTTCCTCTGCATTCCAGATCTGTTTTCCTCCTACAGTTAGCAGGCGGCGAGTGTGACTTTTCCCACTCAGCTTTTCCCACAGTCAGTAAGACTTATCTGACAACACAGTTAGTGTCAACTGTCCAAAACTAACTAGGAGATATCTCCCTTTCACCACTCCTGTGCTGTTATTGCTTATCAATGCCACTCTCCAGCTTAAATGACTGGTTAATATACAGACATACTGAGACAAATTCACTTCTGTTGCAGCTTCAGTGAGCTCAGTGGAGTTACACTGAGTTTGGCCATAGGTGTCTGAAAAGCACAAGTGGTAGGAATGTGATACTAACAGAAACAAGAACATTACAACAGTCAAAACAAAAGGGAAGCCCTGAGCTTTGGCAGGATGTCTATTTCAGATTTTGGAGTGTGATCCAACAAGGTGTTCATGTTTTACAGCTGGTGCTGCAAGAGAAAAGTTGTTATTCGACAGCAAAACAATTCCTGACTCTCCACATCAAAACACAGGCCATGTTAAAAAGGAACAGAGGAAGAAACAAGTTATAGGCTTTCAGAACACAAATTCTATCAAGAATCATGATGAATTTGCTTTTAGATCTATTAGAGACTGAAAAGACTAAAGTGAAGTTGAAGCACACTCAATCTGAGATTTTCAAGTGAGTCTAAAAAGGGTTGAATATTGAAATACTATTAGAATTCCACAGAAATGGGAAATATGAGATAGAATTGATACGTCAAGCTAAGAACCTCCTCTATAGTTGGGGATAGAGAGGCATTTTCAAATTGTAACATCTTTTTCAGCTAGATCAAGCCCTCCTCCATAGGCCTACTGTAGCACCTCTTCTAGGCAGCTGGTTTGGGACAGAATGAGACATCTTCTTACGGACATCTGTCTCCAACCCACCTTCCCACTTCCCTCAATTCTCTTTTAACAGTGGGTGCCCAAAATTCAAGGAAATTAAATCTGTTGCTTTTGAAATTTTATTAACATTTCTGGTTCACAGATGAAGTTAAAATGAATGAAGTGCAAAACCAAGCATTTCAAAGTTTAACTCAATTAATTCTGTTAACCTGAACTAGCAGTGCAAACAGAGATCATTGCGTCCAGAGCACTTTGTTCATTGCTCTGCTTGCTTCTCTACACCGTGCACAAATTCCACCTCCTGGTTTTGTCTGTGATAGTCTTCTGGACTCCTCTGTATCTGTTCCCTTTCTCTACATTTCATTCTTTGCAAAATCCAATTTTAGTTTTCCTCCTTACCACTATTTAGTTTCCTCTTAAAGTCACTGCTGCCTCAGAGTCTGGTTACTCTCCTGTTCATGATGCCTAACAGTGGTCTTCCTTCCTTCCTTCTCTTCCTTCTGCCTTTCCTGTTGCCTATATTCCATACCTCTGTGTTTTTCAGAGCATCTTATTCCTCTCTGGTTCTCAGTGAAATGGGCAAATGGATCTGTAAGATCTCTAAACCCATGCATAAGACTTCTCCACCCTTGCAACCAAAACAAATTCTTGCTTTTCTTTCTGCTGGTTAACGGACACATCATGGTCTATCATCATATCACCCGTGGGTTATGTCTTCTTGACTGGATGGGGATTAGCCAGCTTTCTGGGCACTAATGAGCAAGGTTTAAAAACTGAGGACCAAAAGTTGAAATTCCAGATTCCTGTTTATATTCCCAGATGATGAGTTGTAACCACTTCTGAAAATTGGAAAGGGACTTACACTCTAAGACTTAGGGGCATAGTTTATAAAATCATAAAATTTTTGTGCCTGGACAGAGTATTTCCTTAATGCCTTTTCCTTAACAGACTTAATGCCTGGATGTGAGCACATTCTGGAGCCTTTTTTGCAAATAAGAGACAAAGAAATTTCCACTGTCAGAAATAGAGCTAAAAGTGGAAGTGTTGGAACACATTCATCAGGTTCAGCTGTCCAAGGCAGATGAAATGATACTCATATTTAAAGTTGAAAAGAAGTCATTGTGGGCAACAAAAATAATTACTGCTTCCCATACTAATTATCATATGTTTCTGAAAACAACAAAGCAATCTATAACATTCCCAAATGAGTATACGGATGTAGGATCCAGTATGGGTTTGTAAAAAGAAAAAAGAAACTGCTTTTGCACAGAAAAACAGGAAGAGATAAGACTTATCTTGGCTTTCCAAACAAATATTCCAGAGATATTCAAAATAGAGATGAAATAATGTGAGAAATCAGTGTGGGAAGGAAATTTTGGTCATAGGACATAAACTTCAGAAAAGATCGAAAGATACACAAATTAAACTTGTCAGTTTTCAGAATAAAGACAGGCTAATAATAGGTTTCTCAAAAGATTTTACTAGGACAAGTATCACTTAAAGCTTCATTATCTTGACAAGTGAGTGAACAGCTGGAAAAATCT
This sequence comes from Picathartes gymnocephalus, assembly GCA_013390045.1. Lineage (NCBI taxonomy): Eukaryota > Metazoa > Chordata > Aves > Passeriformes > Picathartidae > Picathartes > Picathartes gymnocephalus. The sequence goes on from WEKY01039638.1 coordinate 83,490, forward strand.
GTAGCAAATTCAAGATTTCCTAGGGTCCTGAAGATTAGAACGATTTCTGAAAACCAAATTCAAATCACCAAAACAAGGTGATTTGACAACCTCAGTGAAGATGGGATTTCAATTTACCAAAGTGTGAGGTAATGTTCAGGAATGATCTGAAGTGTTCACTGATACTGCATACTTAACGAAGTGTTACCAGCTCAGAAAAATATCTAGGCAGCATTATGGACAGCTTAATTAAAACTGCTCAGTGAAAACAGCTGTTCAATTTGCAGCAGTAGTTGTGATAGCAAATAAAACACTAATTTATATGAACCATAAAAACCAGCATTGATATTATTATAATGTAATCATGTAAATTCAGGGAACTATATTACAGTGATGCCCAGCATCATCAACATTACTAAACTGTCTACAAAAAGAAACGTTCAGAGAAGACAGCAAGGCATGGTAAGTAGGGAGGATACAATCATTTTACTTGCCCAATAAAAAAATGTGGCACTAAATTCCTACTCACCTTTAAGTCACAGGGATATCCAATGGATGCAAGATACAGAAGAAGCAGCACTCTCTGTGCTGGAACCTTTTTCCACAATTAATGAGGATCATCAAATCAGCAAGAAATGGAGGGCTTTATGTTCATGTATTCTTAAGAAACCTAGTGAGAGTACCCATACTAGATGAAATTTTCCAGTGAAGCAAGTTTTTGCTAATGGCAGTTTTTGGAATTACTTCATCAAATGAATAATTTCACCATTAATGTGAAACTGTCACTAGTGTTTGGTCTAAATTGTGATATTTGGGTTGTTGAGGTTTTTTTAAAAATTATTGGAGTACTTCTTGTAGGAAGGAAGGCTATCCCTGGTGATTATTTAGAAGACCCTACGTTTCAGCAATTCTGCATTAAAAGGGTAATTTATACTTGTGCAAAGCAAAGTAAGAGCCTATTGCTACTTTTTAGTAGTACATACAACCTATTTTGCATTTATCTTGCTCAGCTATAAAAGATAAGCTATAGGACAGGAAAGAGGTGGATAAACCCAAATCTACTTAAGTCCTAAAGAAGGATAATGTTTCCCAGATGAAACAGTTTTCTTTATTACTTGACTGGCAGCAGTGAAGTACTTTACATCATTTTAAAACCATTTAGCAACATTTCAGAATAGAGATAGGGAATAGCCTCCAATATTAGTGAGAAATAGACTCGGTTTTGGTTTTCATATTTACTTCTGACACTTTTTTTTCCTTTAGCATTGACAGTCACTAAAATATTTTTAAGGCCTGAGCTCTGAAACTGTGTATCTGATAACTTTGATCAAACCAAGGATTACTTAATATAAATGTTCTCTGTCAGGTAAATTAACTGATCTTCTGTCTCAAAAGCTATCACTGCAGTAAGATCCTGCTGAGTTACAATCCCTTTAGCACCTATTCTCCAAGCAATTTGCCTGGGTTTTTGTAATGTAAATGAGTCAAAAATATTCCTTGGAATGTAGAACAGTCTCAGGTAATTACTGCTGAACAGATTTTTGTCAGCCCAAAATGACAAAAAGGTGTTGAAATGAATGACAGTAGTTTAAGTAAACAAGATGAGCAACAGCTGTCCCTGCAGCACTGTAAAGGTGTTCTGACATCATTCATAGGAACTGATTTCACTAGAAGTCATTGCAATACTGGAAAAATGACTTTGGAACTAGCAATACGTACAAGCAAAGTAACAACATTTTCTTGCCTCCTGGAACAGTCCTGAATATATATCTCCTTCATTTGCATGGCACTTAAATGAAGTCAAGGAGAAATGTCTTGGTGGAGTCTAAAAAAGTGTCTGTTAATAAGAGGGGGATTGGGCAAGCCAGCTAGAATACAGTGTTTCAGGAGGGTGCAAGGGGGAGCTGAAGCCTGCTCTGTTCTTTCTGGAATCAACTTTTCAAGTAATTATTAATAAAAAAGATGGTGCTTTCTGGCAGGCAAGTAGTGGTACACTCAGTAGAGAGCTGTGGCTGTGATCTCTGTCATCATTCCGATCACATCAGCCTACAGAGCAGCAGGTGATGGGGAAACACCTCCTGAAGTTCTCTCTACCTTTGGTGTGCTTGGCCAGCTACAGAGCAGTCCCTGCTACTGCCTCTCTTGGGAATTAAGTTGCTTTACCATGTACTGTTTTCAGTCCAAAAGAGAAAAGAAAAATATCTTTATATTTTCTAGCTTTCTCCCATGGTCTTTGATGTTACTATTTATATAATAGTAATTTAATGTCACTATTAAAATTCAGTTACGTGAAAAGCAAATGAGTGCATAGTTTAGATTTTTTTGCCTCTTGCACGCAGGAATTGGAGCCTATTTGTAAGACTACAATAAGTTATGCTTTAATTTCTCATAGGTGAGTTCTTTTACATAGACTGTAATTCTCCAGCAGCACATCAATGCTCCTATAAAGTCTGCTGCCTACTATGCAGTGACACCTTACGGCTTACCTCTTTGAGCATATGTAGTATAGTCCACATAAAAATATAACACAGTTTCCAAGGTAATGAATCTTGAATGAAATTATGCCATTATGCAAACCCCCTTACATGCAGTAGGCAGGAAGAGTACAAGCAAACAAAACTAAGCTACAAATTTGTTGTCACAAGTATTTTTCAGACTTGCAATTCATAGCTATGCTTTTGCCTACCTGATTATATGAAGCCATTACTGAAGCACTATTGGACATCATTTGGTAACTTTTTTCCCCAAAGCCTTCTGTAATGGTTTCAAGGGCAGTACTACAGGCCTCTTCGTGTTTCAACCAAAAAAAGTAAAACCCTCAGCAACTCAAAGTAAACCGTTCTCTGCATAGGTCTAAAAGTTGAAACTGCAGTTGTTACTGCTGACTTGTTAATATAACACAGACATGGACATTTCCTGGTTACTGTAAACACTGAAATGCTTTTGGAGTTAATGGAATACAGGTGCTGCCTGACACTACCAAAACGTTCTCACAGAAAGAGGGACAGTTTTGGACAGAAAGAGGTGCAGATCCACCTAGTCCAGCCCCTTCTTCACAGCATGAATATCCTGCTTCTCAGTGGGAATACCCAGATATGTTAAGTGTCATGAAACAGGCATTCTTCCTAAGCTTGAGCTCCTTTATACTCCCAGGAATGGCCATACCACTCAGCCTGCTGGAACAGAGAGTTCTGTACTGCCAGAGCTGGGTGATGGAGTGGGCTTAGGCAAGCTCTGAGCCAGCTGGGAAACCTTCCCAATGGAGCTGTGGGAAATGATGCTTAGGATCGAATTGTCACCAGCCTTCACATCAAATGAGACTCAGACAATACTGTGGACAGACAATTAGCCCTTCTTTATTGTGGAACCAAGAAGAAATTTCAAATCAGCTTTAGTGATTCAAGATCCTGTAGAACTGTTTAGGTTAATAGGGATTGGCTTGAGTCCCAGCCAGATTTTGATTCTGGTCATTATAATCTGCCTACCTGCAATTCTATCCCCTATTGCAACTGGCCACAACATTCTTTATTTACTGGCCAAAAACACGAGTGCCATTGCTTTTTAATTCTATTAAATATATATATTTAAAATCTGTTAAAGAAGTTAAAATAGTAGCTGTGTGGCCAGTGATGAAGATTGCAATATATGTATACTTGGCAATATGCTGCCATCAGTCAGTAGCCTGACTACTCAAAACATGTGTGTGCAGAGGAGTATTTGCGTATCTGAAAAAAGGTTCTTACTCTTATAAGTAAATTGGTTTGGGGAACAATTTGCTTGCAATGTTTTTAGAACCTGCTGTCAAGATAGATCATGTTTTCCTGTGTAATCCAGGAGAGTTATAAAAGAAAAAGAGAAAAAGCTCCCAGGTCTCTGAACCAATATCCTGCCATGGTGTGTTAAATTGCCACTGACTGCTGCAAGGCAAGGCTTTTTTACACAAATGTTCCAATTATTTCTACTGTGATGGTAATAACAGTTGGAAGTTTAGAAAAAAAAATTAAAAATTGTGGTTTAGACAAGGTCCCAATACAATATGAAGGAAATGACGACTCTGACAGCAAAGAAAGATGTAGTTTAAAACAATATATTTTTGTCAAGTGACTGAAGAGGAGGGAGAAAATAAGACACCAGAAGCTGGAATGAGAAGAACAGGGGCAATATTCTGTGCTGAGACATTTTGTATTTCAACATAGCTGCTCACTTATTCAAGGGCATTAATCACTGCAAAATTTCAAGCTCAGCTCCAGTAAAAAAACAATATATCTACACATATAAAGTGTAGTCCACTCTCCCAGTTGCTTAATCATTGAAGAATTGGCTATTTCTATGGAGGCTGGCTTTGGTCAGCACAAGATTTCATATCTTTAATGTAATATATTTTAAAGATGTCCACAAAGCGTCTTACAAAAGGAAGTGAAAGTTTATTGGCACTTGGTTTGTTTTGTCTGTTCTTCTTCTCTGAGAAATGTGCAAGGGCTTTTATGGCTGCAGTTCTTCAGAATTTCAGCTGAAACATCAGCTTTGTTGTCTACAGTTCCATAGAAGTTCCCTGTTTACTCAGAGGACAATCCACCCAATCATCATTTGTACCACAGCTGCCTCCCTGACCCCTTCTTCACCATTCTCTTATAACAGAGCAACCTCCTACCAGTCACACAGGACCTTCATCTGGAGTTTATAATGCCCTGTGACAATTTAGGCTGTGTTAAGTACAAGAGACTGGAGAGGTAGAGGGATTATTAAAAAACAACCTGCAAGAGCTAGATATAAGCAGAATGCAAGACAGAGAGAAAAGTGCAAGTTAAAGCTGGCCAGAATGTGAAAATCCTGCTGTGTGAAACCCAGGAAAATAGCAGTTATTTTCCAGAAAAGAAATGTATGATTTCTCTAATTTTTATTCTTTAAGAAACAATGGGCTTTGTCAGAAGGAGGTTTCCAGGTGAAAATGTGTGATTGGTATAGAAAAAAAAATTTTCCCACATTTACCATTTCACTTTTGTTCCCATTTACTCTGCCTTGATAGACACAATCTGTTCTACTGCATTGTATCCCAAATGCAAATACCTTGGCAGTTCTCTGCTGTCACTGCTTATAGCAGCTTTAGGTGCATCAAGTAGAGGCTTCTTGACTGAAGTCTGAAGGACCTTCCTTTGACTCATCTATCATTTGTTCAATATCAAAAGCTTTCTTCCCACAGCCTGTGTGTACAGGAGCCCAGCTTTTGCTGTCTACTCATTATGTTTTCAAATGCACATTTGTGTGCTTTTGTTAAAAATGCCTCTCGTTCTTGAATGTTGGTCCTCTGAATATGTAAAGATACCATATTAACCTCTTTGGAGACTCTCTTGCTAACTCACTTTGCATCAGTGCCTCCAAACACTAATTCTGCTGTGCCAGAAGTACACCAGCAGTTACTACTCTGGCCAGTACTGTTTTATTGTTCTCTTGTACTCCACCCTTCCTACCCCAATCAGGTCTTCTCTGCACTGGTGTCTTGTTTTATATTCAGTTTGCAATCTTGTGAGGGCAAAGATTATACTTCAGCTCCATCCAGTTTTTGGTTCCAAGTGCTTTGAGAACACAGTTTCTTATTAATAATAACAGTAAAGTACCATCCTTTGTATGACCAGAATTAAAGCTTAATTTCCCCCCATGCCCTCCATGCCTGTTCTAGCAAGGGAGAAGGCACACAGTCAAACAGCAGACACTTTGTTACTGTAATCTGTATCTGAGCATACTTAGAGTCTTTTCACAGTGAATACTGCAAGAAGTTCCATTTATTTCAGCATTAATCACTGTGAACAAAAGTGAAAGAATTTGGCCCCCACTAATGAAACCCAGCAGTGCTCTGCTGTTGGCAAAGTGCAGAGCAATCCTTTCCCAGAAAGCTAAAATGAAGTAGAATGAACATACAGGTGCCAATCTCTTGATAAACCAGAAAAGAGTGAAACTAATTTATAATTTATTCTTGTTAAAGCTACTTTAAAATGATGATAATTTGTGTATGTAAATAAAAACCAAGGAGAGAGTGCCAGGGCACAAGCTAGAACATTTTGTCCTCATTCACAGTGATTCTTATTTTTCTCTATCCAAAATACTTGTTTGCTTACTTCGATGTCAGAGAGGACACCTACTCATATGCCCTTGGTGCTTTTCACATAACTTCAACCACGGAATTAGTATGAAATTCACTGGAGTCTGCTGTTAAGAAAACAAGCAATGGAAAACCTCAAATCTTTTCTTCCCTTCCAGTGGTAACCTAGACTTACAACATCCCACTCAGACCATTTAGCCTATGATAGAAAACAAATTCCAGAGCTTTAGGACCCCCAAAGAGATAAAGACCACTGCAAAAGCTATAAATATTACTTGATGTGTTTATATCTAGGCTATCTGAGCTACTATTTGAAGCTACAAAAGCACAGCAACACCATTTTGAGTATAGTAAATTTCAAGAAGCTTCATTACAGTCAGTTCATGAAGAATTAGATTCATTATAAAATTTGGCATTGCACTGATTAGCATCAGACTTCATCATTGATCTTGTAGATCCTGTTATTTCCTCTTTTGCTTTAGTATTACTTTCTAAGGGATACTAGTGTAAGGAGCCTGTGTTCTCTAAACAGCACATAGTAACAAAGGATGCACTCTTTCCACACTTTCCTCCATAAGACATATCCTATTTTGTTCTTTTACAAGCAGACAAATATTGTGAGGTTATTAAACTAGCAAAAAATCCTGACTCATGATAATTAAAGACAGGAGGATGGAAAGGAATGAAGTTGTACTTTTATTAAAGTCTTTCAGTAGTTTACAAATGGCAAACCAAGATGTAGTCATGTTTCTCTTTCCTTAGGTCTGATTCTCCTCTTATCAGGTGCATTGGAGTTTGTACAGTTACTTTACTAGGCCTGCATCAGGCTGCATATGCAAATTAAAAACACACTGCTTATTAGAGGCCAGAATACTATGCAGTACCAATTAACTTGGCTTTTAATTACCATGGTGATTGGAAGGAACTATAAATTGCTAAATATATAATAAGTGTATCAGACTTCTGTGCCACAATGGCATCAGAGCATAGGTATAACTAGTTTAGACTTTTCCCCAACATTTTACATGCTTGCAAGATTTAAAGACAGTACTTTCATTTGTGCCAATATTCTGTTATCAATGAGCGAAGACAAAGTTCAGCTTCTTTTAAGGCAGCTGGGAACTTCCTCCTTTCTGTTCATCATATACACGGGTTTCATTGCAATTACTCTGAAAAAAAAACATTTTGGCAAGACTAGTATGACGCAGGAAAACTGCATTTTCTGTGGAAAATGTGCTTTCCTTTTCTTTCCCCCAGAAATGTTAGCCATCTTGTGCTGGATGTCGGAATGTTTCAAGCAGGAAACATGAGTACTGATCAGCTGGCTACTTATACACTTAACCAACATATGAAAAATGTGTGAGAGACCAGAATTTTACCATTTTGTCAGGTTTTCTAACATTCTAAAAGAAAATTAAGCATGTTTGACCTATAAATGGTTCCTAAGACATACCCTCCTTCAAGCAGATTCTGTAGAACAGCTCTTATTGTAACTACTATGAGGTGTAATACATCAAAAATACTCATGATGGTAATTTGACTTCTGAACAGCTGACTATGATTAAAAGCATAAAATAGGAATAGGCCAGTTACTGCATCAGATGTGTTCTCATTACTCAACAGAACTGTTTTCTTTGGGGAGAAAACTACAATATCTAACCTTGCCTCTGGATTTAGTTTTCCACAATAAAGTACCTGAAATTAGTAAGATTTTTTTCAGTGCCTGTCACAGAGTTTGGTCTAGGCTTGCCAGTTCAGTTCTGTTGCTGATTATGAAATACAGCCATATCACTGCAGTTTAGCTTAGCAGCTTGTAGTGAGATAACATGAAATTAGCAATTGCTAGTATCTAGTCACTAATTAGCTGCTTTCAGTAAACCTGGAAGTCTAGGGATATTTTTGATAAAGTAACATCTTCAAAAAATGGTACAGAAGGGAAGATAAAATCTTTTGTTCTATTGCTACAGTCTGGCCATCACAGACAGCTGAAGAAAGGGAGATCTATCTTCCAGACAGGCAGGGCATGCTAAGATGGTGCATCCAAGTGTGGCTGCCAGAAAAGTGCTGCTGAAGGTTGCAGTACTGGCTGACGTGGGCTGGTGTTTGTGGGTAGTGACACAGCAGTATAATACAGAACCTTCAAAACTGAGTTTATTATTTCACCTTTAGACTGTGTGTCATGGCTCATCTTTATAGGGCAGCTGAGTACAATATCAGAAATTAATTTCTCTTCACTACCTGGTTCCTAACTGATAAAAGCCTGTGGCAGAAAACAGGCGTAGTAGGTCTTATATACTGGTAATGGCTGTGTTGGTGAGAGATTAAATAAAGAGAGGCAGAGGTCAGAGGCAGATTTACTGGGCAGAGGAGCTGATTGTAGGAATTGTAATCCTCTCTTCTCCCATTAACATCAGCAGGTGTTTGCTCTGGGTCATGGGATGTGGGAGTATTTACGTAATTATGCTGTCTCCCTTCCAGATCTTGAATGCATCCATCCCTGGAAGGCATCCCTTTTCTCAAAAGTGTTTGTCCAGTCATTTGGAGGACACTGTAGCTGGAATTGCAGGCAGAGGAGCTACATACAACATCTGCACAAATTCTGGACAAGCACATCATCTCCACTATATCAGCTGAAATAGAGCAGTTTAAGATTAACCTTTTCAGATGAACCTTTTAAGAACAGGGAAAAGGAAAACAAATTCACAAATTCTGCAAAGTAAGCAGAAGACATTATTAAAACAGTGGTAACATGGAATACATCTGTCTGTTTGCTTTTAGCTTCCATGGGTATTGCTGGCATTGCAGTTACAGTTTTAATCTAAACAAGATGGGGATATCAATAATGTTTAACATGACTGCTTTACCTGGGCATGCAGCTCTTTCAGAGTAGGGCACTCACTTGCAGGAACATCAGCCTCTGCTTTGCACATCACAAACGCTCTGCCAAAAGAGTAAGCAGTAAGTAATTGATTGTGACTAAATTAAATGAAGGCCCTGCTGCCCTTCTCAGCTGTCAGACTCTGCTGGAGAAACATCCAGGATAAGGAAGGGGCCACTATTAAAATAGTATTTCCCAGAGCACAGAGGAAGCAGAGACACAAAATGGCTTTCCTAAATGGGATAAGGGCCCTGCTATTGCTTTCTGGCTAGTCTACAGATGAAGAAATCAGGATTCATTTTAGTCTGTAAAGTGTGGGAAAAGTGTCTGCCAAGGTTGAATTTTGAAACCTTTTAGGAGCACAAGAGCTTGTAAGAGAAGTGATGCAGGGAGAAGGAGGTGGGGAGTAAGTGGGTGGAATGCAGAGAAAGTGGGAAAGAAACGGGAGAGGCTGTGTTGTGAGGACCATGACTTGATCTTGGGTCGAGAGTTGATGAACCTCTGAAAAAAAAATCATAATTTTCTTTCCGCAAAAGTTGAAGCATGGGCGAAGCACCTATTACAGCCTTCCGGGAAAAAGGCAGCCCGTTGGCAGCCAGGTTTTCTGTCACCTCGTGGCGGCTGACCTCTCCCCGGAGCAGCGGACGCCGGCCGTTCGCAGCGCTGGGCCGGGGAGGCTGGGGTGGCGGCGGGCAGCTCCCGGTCGCTGTGCAGGGACCACAGAGACGACAGCGAGAGGCGACCGGGAGCTGACAGCAGGGCAGCCGCGGGGGCTTGGCCGGACAGTTCTCAGATGAGGGCCACGGGCACAAGCGGTGTCACGGAATTTAGGCGCGGGGCCGCGGGAGGTGAGGGGTCCCAGGCCGTCAGCGGTGCCTGAGCCCGAGGGGCGCGGGGTCTCAGTCAGGGCAGGAGCCGGGCCGGAGCCCGAGGCACCTTCCCCGCCCCGCGGGGGCCGAGGCGCGGGGGAGGGAAGGAGGGCGGAGGGCAGCGAGGCGTCGGGCGCGGGACGGGGCGCTGAGGGAGAGAGGGAGGGAGGCTGGCGGCGGCAGCGCTGCCCCGGCGGCC
>WEKY01039638.1:93549-118945 GCA_013390045.1 Picathartes gymnocephalus
GAGAGCGGCCGCGGGCGCTGAGCGGGTCTGCTCGGGGCGGCATGCGGAGCCGCCGAGGATGAGCAGCCAGCGCCGCCCGGCCAAGGCGCAGCTCCGGAGGTCGCTGAGCGAGCAGTTGCGGGACTCCACCGCCAAAGCCTGGGACTTGCTGTGGAGGAATGTCCGGGAGCGGCGGCTCGCAGGTCAGTCCCCGCCGCGCCGCGGCCGCCGCTACCTGCCCGCGGCCGCCCGGGGGGACACCCCGGGGGACGTCCCGGCCCCAGCGGCGCGGAGGGGTCCCGCTCCAGGGGGATGTCTAGGGGGGGTACCAGCTCCGCTGCCGCCAGCGGAGCGAGGGTACCCCGCGGCTTCGGCCCGGGCGGGACCGGGAGCTCGCGGAACAGGACGCTGTCGGCAGTGTCCGGGCGGGTCGGGCTGCGGGCAGGAGCCGGGTGCAGGCAGGTCGGACCCCCAGCCCCTGCAGGCAGCCCCTGCCCGGGTGCTGACAGGCAGCGCGGGGGTGCTTACACAAGCAGTCCGGCTCGGGGCTAAGCCTCGCAGTCGCTCCGTGTCGGAGGCACCTTCTGAGCATCTCCGAAATGCAGAGGGTTAGCTTTGCCTCCGGGAAGCAGGCTCACCTGCTTCTCTGATCAGTTTTCTAAGTCTAACCAAACACGTTGGTTCCTCATAGAGTTTGCATGTGAGAAGTACCACAACTCCCAGAGAAAAATGGTCTGTTTCATTTCAGGCGCTTACATAGCTTCAGGTCACCTACCTGCTCTGGAAAACCGGCCTCCTGCAGCTTTTCTATCCCTAGGTGGAGACCAGAAGGACACAGAGCAGGGCAGGTGCTCCAGGAGGTCGGGTCTCATTTAGAGCATTGCTATTGCAGCAGCACAGTCGCTTCATGCGCACAAGCATATATCCAATATGTATTTGTAAAATACTCTGTGAATTAGAAGATCTAGAGGGTACGTGCAAGTGCAAGGTACAGTTATTATACTGGAAAACAATACATCAAGATTTATGAGCAGGATCATGTATAATGAAGTCTAATTTGTAAAGATGGATTCCTCTGCCACATCCTACAGCATTGTTAGGAGTTTGGTGACCTTGCCTAGGGCACTGTGACATGCTGGTATTGTATAATACAGAGGTAAATGATGCAGGTTTTCAGACTATGTCTACAGCACGTTAGTTCTTATGTACAAACAATTAAAGTAATAGATAAAAATTGTATGGTAGTTTTTTGAAAAATTCATCTAAACTGGGTAGCTTCAATAATGAATTACTAAAACGACTAATTTTCTAATCTTATGGTTAACCAAAATACTAAACTTTAATGTTTTAATTTACTTTTAACTTGCATATTCCTATATTGATAGCAGATGCCAGCAAACATTCAGCAAGGATACTGTTGGCTATTTTTTTTCTTTTTTGGTCAAAGACAACTATTGCTTGATTGAGCAAAGAACCTGGGCAGGCTGCCATGATACTGTAGCCAACTTCTTAAAGCAACTGGGTATTAAACTTGATGGAGTCAAAACTTTTTATTTAAGGTGGATAGAATACTAATGTCCTAGGTTTATGCGCTGCCATAATTTAAGTGCTATTCATAATACTCTGGAGAGACGCTGATGCACTTGCTCTTTAATTAAATTACTTATCTGACGACATAATGAAATGCGTACAAATATCTGTTGATGCCAGATATGTTCTCTTGTTCTGATGCTTTTCTGTCTCTGGCATTTTTGTCCTTGTTTTTATATTTGTTTGTCATGCTGACTTGCATAGCTGCAGTGTATATTCCTAGGCCTTTTCTTCCAGCTTTTGTTAAAGAGAAGGCAGTGAATTTAAGCTGATCTAAGTGTGTCAACTATTTGCTGGTGGCCAGACCAGCTTCTTCTCCATCACAATAGATCTGATCGCAGTCAGGTAGATAATTGTACAAATTCTGCCTTTTTTCCTCAAAGTTGGTAGTTGAGTTCTGACTGGCAGTGGGAGCCACAGTGTAACTGGTAACTAATGTTAAAGAGCAATGATCAAAACGAAATGCAGTTTTAACCATCAGTGTGCTGTCATATTCCAACCATCAAGCCAAATAAAAACTTGTGATTAAATCCTTACTGTGATGACAGCTTTGCAGGCACTTACATAGTTACCCTTTTGGTCTGCTTTACTCTTCTATCTATTTGTTAAGGATCCAGACACCAGTTGCCCAAGATATAGCTGTAAAGAAAGTAAGTACATTTTTATAATTAATAAAAATTATATAATTGCTAGAGTTGGATGAGGTGTTGGGAATTCTCTGGCCTAGTCTCCATCTCAGAACAGGATCAGCACTAGGAGCATAGCAGGTTACTCAGGGCTTTCCCCAGTGCTCCTTGGGAAGAGTTTCTGCCCTGATGTCCATGTGCTGGCGCAGAGGGCAGCAGGACACTGTTGGGAGCTGGAGAAAGGAGCTGAATCTTGGCTAGAGCAAGGAGAGAGCTGAACTTCGACTCAGCTGCTCCCAAAAAGGCAGAGAGCATGGCTGGGTTACTGTGGAAAGTAGGTTGTGCATAAAAAGACTGCGACAGGGTGCTCCTTCCCTCCCTCCCTCACCCTTTACAGCAGAGGTGATGAGCAGCAGCCTGTCTCCTGGCATGCTCCTGGACAGGGCTGCTCCGTCCTGTCTCTTATTCAGGACAGATCCGTGGTGCCCAGCAGCTCTTAGTCACTTTTTCTGATTCACTGACTGGGATTTGTTTTTTAAACAATGTATGTACCCTCTACACTGCCAAAAATTGCACCCTTAGGGGTTTTTTGTCGTTTTTCGTAATTTTTGCAGAGGTATTTTACACTGTTTCCACTATGCTTATGGTTTAAATTGGAATTCACAAACTGAATGGGAAATGTACCAGAATTTTAACTCCATGTGGGGACCTATTTTCCTGGAAAGTTATATAAAATACTGTTGGTTTAATGTAATCCTGAACCACTTTGCCATTATTAAAAACCATTTCACTTAGGTATTTAACAGATCCTTCAAAAGTGATCACCTAAGGTAATTCTGAGATCCCTGCTCAAATCATGATCATCTGTTACAGTAAAACACAACAAGTTGCAGTTCTTATATTCCTTATATGTAAGGGGACAGTGCTACCTTCTATCTGGCATTCTTTGTTACTATACACTAAAATAAAATTAAATTAAAATTTAGTTTTTAAATTCAGTACTTTGAAGTCAGGAAACACCAAAAGCAAGAATCCCTGTTGCTGTATTGCACAGCCCGCTCAGAGGGTAGGATTGTCATGACTGACATGACTGACATGATTGACTGACGTGATCACCTCACCCTTTTTGTTGCTCAGAATTTTTCAGCCTCATTTACTGCAGAAAGTGATAATCCCCATTGCTGAATCTCTTAACTTAGAGCCTGCTGCGCTGCAGCTCTCTGAAATACTGGACTGAACACAGAATTACAAATTCCCTGAGGTGTTCAGGAGCCTTGTGCTTAGGATCATTGTTTTGAATATATCATACCATTAATATTTTAGTTGTTCCTAGAAGCTGCAAGGTTACATTGTTCCCATTTTACAGCTAGAAACGAGGCAAAATGAGGCTGAACCGCAGGAATACCAGTTCTTGAGAGTTAGAATTTGAATTATCTACTTTAATATTCAAATTATGACTCTCAGTGGCTTCTGTTGCACAACATTTTGTGCAAATCAGCATTTGGGGTCTAACTGTACTGCACCCAGGGAATGAATAACTTGCAGTCTCTGGTGGTCTGGTGAGATTTTGTTTCAAGTGACTTGGTGTAAAACAGAGAAGAATGGAAGGTGCTCTGGCACAGTGGCACCATTTACTTGTCACAGTCTAAGAAACCTGGGGGGCTTTCTGTCTCGACCCAAAGAGCTTCAGCGTGGCTGACACATGACCATTGCCCACCATCAGATGGGATCCTTGGAAACAGCATGTGCAGACGAAGATGAGACTTTGTCTTAGTGCCTAGTGGAAAAGAGGGCTGTGTTAGAATTAAGCAGATGACTGAAGTTTGCAAACTTAATTTTGTGACCCTAGCATTCTTCTGATAAGAAAAAGCTTTGAGTCTAGTTTCTGAGGTTTAGCTTTTAGCTGTGATTTAGCAATCTACACAGACTGGTACCAGGATTTCTGCTCTGTAAGGCTGTCTCCACTGTGTCTGTGACACAGATACACCCTCAGTCTTTTTGACAAATCTTTTCTTACCTGAGCTTCATGTCCCACAGTCCTTTGTATGTTCCATGTTCTCATAGAGATTAAATCCCTACTTGATCTCCTCTAGCTCTTCCAGTACAAGTCCTCTTATCTCTCCACTGACATCCTCTCTACTGCCTGCTGTGACAGCCTTGCCAGACAGGATACCCTTGAGCACTGTCCTAACTCATACTTAGCTACAGAGCTCTCCAGAAGCAACTGCCTGGGGTAGTTTTGGGGACCAGTTCCAGGTGCCCCCACTCTTTTTTTGGCTTGGCCGTGCTTTGAGTAAAAGGAATTTGGGATCAAGTTTTCCACCACACCTCCAGTGGTTTGCTAAGATTGACATTTCAAACTTTAACTTGTCCAAGTTCAGACAGCTTTTTCAGGCACCAGTGCTAAACTGACTGTTCAGTCTTCCCAGTGAGGTTGCAGGGCTTTGTTCCAAAGGACGAAGCACTAATGTTTCAAATCAAGTAGCATGAAAATGTATGGTGGGACAACATACCATGAACTAATTTTTTCTTAGAAATTGATTACCTGAAGCTCCAAAACTGAAACAGGAATACAAGGCAGGCTCATAAGTAAAAGAAAATCTTAGTCTAAAGAAGTCAAAATTAAGACCTTTAAATGCAAAGTTTTAGAAGTCCTACTCTTACATGTCCTTAACTGTTCAGAGGGACCTTATAAATTGATTAGCAGCTACAAGTATCTCTTCAAATGTGACTGAAATGCATTTATATCAGAGATGAAACTGAACATTATCTGATGTAGGAGATACATCAGTAAAAGATGGAGAATAATTTGCCCAGCAGAAGGTAACTGCCACATTCAGCATGTGGCAAAGATGACAGGGCAATGCACCTGCTTCACTCAAAAGTAATTCGTGGTTGGTTTGTGGGTTATTGTGGTTTTATTGGCTGCAAATGAACAAGCCTAAGTTTGTAATTGCACCTCTGACAGCGTGGTGCTCCTTGGCACATGCTGATCTGTTGATCCTGGGTAATACAGAAGTGAAAAGTGGGTCTTAAAAAACTAGTGGTCACAAAAAGAACTATGTGGATTTCAGCATAGTTTTCTGTTATGCCTGTATGGAGACAAGAGCAGCTCTGTTTCTGCAGCCTAATTAAAGAACCATCAAATCTGTAGGTTTCTCATAGTTTTTAGTTTTCATTTAAAATGAAACATTTTAAAAAACTTGCTTTTGAAGTTTTTACTCTGCAAAGCTGAAGTTTATTTTGGGGTGAAGTCACTGGAAACCCCAAAGGAAATACATCTGAGAACCCCTGAGTGAAGGCAGGTGTCCCAATATGAGACCAACCTTAAGTCTGCTGCATCTTGGTATTATTACAATGCTGAAATGTATTCTTAGTTAAGGCCTTTGTGTACAGTGCAAATGTAGCAGATTAATCTACTTGAAAGCCATTTGTGAGACTAACGAGTGGATTTTTTTAATAAAATTTTTTTGCAAGTCCAGTTTTCATTAAGCAGTGTGGGAGATGTACATGTGAAAAATCCGGTATTTGGTGGGCATGCTTTTATGTTCTATTTTAAAATCATGCACATGACATTTTTAGAAAGCAAAGTAGAGATGTTGCAGTCTGTGTCCCCACCAGTGCACTGGAGAGTACAAGATACTGATTCTCATGTATGTTGATAAGATGTATATGTGTAAATTCCTCCCTAACCCAGCCCCATCAATGGGAAAAGACTGTCCTTTGTCAGGGAGAAAAGTTATGAAAGACATTCTTTATTTGTGATGGAGTGCTTTAGGGAAGAAAGAAAGTGACTTCTGAGTGATTCATTTGGCCAGGCATGCCAGGAAATTTTCTGTTCTCAGTCCTAAAGAAAATGTAGTAGCCAAAAAAGCAGTCATTGGTCTCATAAATTAAATATAATTGTGCCATACATTCTCTAGTAATGTGAGGAGGGATTTTAGATTAGTTTTATTAAAGTATGAAGAGGCTTTTCTTTGCACCTATGTTTTATGGGTTATGTCAATATCCTGTAAGTTCCATCTCCTTCCCCAAGCACTCCTTAAAGGCCAGTGGTTTGAATCTGAAAAGGGGGCAGTAGTGGCAAAATACCACCATTGTTACTTCTGCTGCTGCCAGGCTCTCATGACCCTCAACAACAAGAAGTTAATTCCAGAAGTACAATTACAAAAATACCAATATGCTTGACCTGCCAAGTATTTCTGTATCAGCATGAGCCTGTGAAGGGGGGGTGATAGAGGACTCCTCACTGTCTCAAAGTCCAGAGAAAGAAGTGTTTTTCTCATACTCATTCCCACAGCTCTGCTGCAATTTGCCATGTAAGATTTGTAGTGATCATGGAGAAGTAGCAGAGGTTCCTAGGGTGATAACAACATTCATCTTCTGGTTTTACATTTAATACATAGATTTTGTATTTGAATGAGTACTGCTTCCATCGGAGAACATTGTATCAGGGATTATTTTCCTAAAAGAAATTAAGTTTTGAATATTTAATTTGCTGCCAGTATGAGATACAAATCTCGGCTGATAAAATAGGGAATCAGTGCTGGCAATAGAACTGGATAACATTTGAATCAGTCGGTTTCTATCTGATAGCTTGAAAAAATATTCTTGACAGGTCTCCATCTTTCTGGAGCTTGGCTGTTCACAGATTTCAATGACACATTAATCTTTAGAAAATGCACTTTTTTTTCCCTAGAAACTTATGATGTCAGTCCTTTTTATAGTACAGTTTTTTGGTTGGTTTGAGTTTGTTTGGTTTGGTTTGGGGTTCTTTTGGTTTTATTTTGCTACTGGTTTTCTGTGGTTCCTTGAGCATTCACAAGGTTCTTTCAGTTCTCAGTAAACAATTATTGCTCCTTTTTTTCTCTGCACATATATATGGCCTCAGCTCATTCCACCTGCAGATACTTCTATGTGACTAGAAGAAGGCTGATACCTTGTCAGTTCTCTACAATGTCCCTTTATGGAGTATTCCTGTAAGAACTGTACTTATTGCTGATGTTTGCAGACCATAATATTGGAAATAATTTATAGTGCTATTGTTTCCAGAAGCAGTAAATATAATACAATACTGTTTAAGTTCCTGTACATTTAGCTGGATGTGTTTATTGGTGCTCATATTTTTCTAAGATATATATGAGCTTATATAGACTGATATGCCTAATGTATTTGTCTGACATTAAACAGTGATGATGATTTTCCATTCCAAGGTTGCCTCTTTATATCAGTCATGGCATATTAAATAATGTATCTTCTCAGTTATTTCCTACTAGGTGTTTTTGTATTTATTCATATGACTGTAATCCTATAGGATGCTTCCATATCCCCATGCAAGTGACTTTATTTGTAATAATAACTATGCCAGAACTTTTATATGGAACATTTATATCCACAATAAACTTTTAGCTGCTTAGTGAACATCAATAGACTGTTGGTGGCTGGCCAGCAAATTCCAAAACATGTGAAATTTGTAGACTCAGGAAGTCCCTGGAGACTGGACTCCCATTCTCCTGCTTTCCCCCCTATAGTAGGATGTGGTGTGTAGTTTCAGGAATCATGAAGTTCCAATTCAGGATTTTGTCTTATTGCTTTTTGCTTTAATGAAAAAAAGCAAAATGTCCCATATTGTCATATTTCTAGGGATTCTGAGAACTTAGATGACTTAACAATTTGATTTCATGCAATACTTGCCAGGAATTGGCCTTGTTTCACAGCAGTGCTTTGACTCACATTTGTCTTCTTATATTTTGTGCATCTTGGATTTCTTGAGAGACAGATGTTCTGTCTTGCTCTTCCTTATTTCTTTGGTTTTTCTGTCATACCATGGCCAAATCTTGTGCTGGTATATATCATAATTCCTTTAAAAATCATCTCCTTGAGTCACAATTCATTGAGAAACCCAGCTTTGACTTCTACTTAAGCATACTTGCATAGAAAATTTAAAAAGAACATGAGAACTTCAGAGTCTGAAAAGCCAAGAAAAAAATTTATTTTGTAAAATGTCAGATTTTAAAGAAGTGATGCCTGTCTTATGATTCTTGAAAATTTGGGTTTGGGAATATTATTTTCAATTAATTAAGAATTTGTGATATTTTCTTTTGATTATTAGGCTTAAAAATATGACAGTGTAGAAGGTTCCCTGACTGACATTAGAGTATTTACAAGAAGACTGCACTTCTGTAGCTCCTTTGTACATCCTGTTTATAGTTAAAGAAGGAAAATATTTTGGCAATCAGACCAACCTGGTGCACCTTGTACTGCAAATAAGCAAAGGCTGACTGCACGCAGATATGTGTCCAGCAAACAGCTATGCTCCAAGAAGGGATCAGGAGCACCCGGAATTCATGGCACTTGGTTCCATAAAACACCAGGCTTCAACAATCAATTTAAGTACTTTGCATAACAGTCCATTTCATGTGAAACACGCTGTCCGTCATTCCAGTAGAGGGCAGTAATTTACGTACAGTAATGTCAATTAGTGTGCATACACATCATGTGTCACTCAGCACCAGACACAACGGCTGGTTTCATTAAGGTCGTGCAATATTCAAGGCATTCTCTGTCCTCACGGATAGAGTGCCACCCAGGAGCCTTATTTCCTGAGCTTTTGCAGCAGGACACCTAGCAGTGTAGAATTAGAACAAAATTTATGAGAATTAGAAAATGAGATGTTTTCAGCTAACATGGCGATCAAAACTAAACATACTATTCTGTATATAATCACCAGAGTGAATTGCATTTCAAAAGATCATTTCATAGAGATACTGATTTTTTCTTTGTTGCTGTTGAACAGTAAGTATATAGAAAAGATTTTCTACAAAACTTTCTTTTACAGAAATCATTTTTACAGATCCAGCAACATACTCTAGTACAGTGGAGGAGGAGGCACTGAAACTTATAAATGTGGTTTTTCTTTAAAGTGTAAGAATTTGATTCATAATCAATTTCAAAACACTGTGACTTAAAATTTATACTTAGCAAAAAGTTGTTTAAACTGTGGGTATTTCTTTAGCAGCAAGATAAGTTCATTAACTTCAAAATAGCTTGCTGAATTTTATAAATATTTCACAGATTTTACTTGTCACAGATGTAAAATAATGTGCGGATAATTCATTTCTTCCATTGCCTGAGGTAAATGAATAGCACTGGTACTCCGATAAACCAAGGAATATTTTAGGGGAGGACTGGTTTTCCAGGCCATGATGATGCAGAAGGGCACTGAACCTTCACAAGTCATTTAATACAGAAGCACTTTGAAAAACAGCCATAAAACTGGAGTATTGGTTTTGTTATAGAAGGAATTTAAGGGGAAATTGCCTCAGGACAGAAGCATAGTACAAATGTACTATGATCATATGTAGATCTGTCTGAATCTGAGCAAATATTAGTTTGAAATATCTTTGTATACCGTCTTCTGTTGCTGTAGTGTATGAAGAAATGTAGGGTAGCTGCCAGCTCCAGAAAAGGATAGCTTAAGAGAATGCTGAAAGATGTAAGTCAAAACCAAAGTTAGAAATGTAACTTCTCTCAGACAAAATACCAAAAAATTACACATAGCATTACAAAAAAAGGGTTCCTAAAGCTTTAGGAGCCTCCTGCATTGGTTCATAGCTTGGACTTCCCTGAAGTATGTTGCATATCTGTGTAAATTTCATTTAAATTGGACTCATTCATTGCATGGAGTGAGGACCTAAGCATTTGTCCCAACCTTTAGGTTATTTATAATGTGCCTCTCATTCCTCTGCTAAATACATCTCTTTTTTCCCACCCCTGTCCCCCTGATGCTGATCTGAATGGCATGCTCTTTCACAGCTTATCCAGAAAAATGCTGTAGTAAATTATTTGAGACTGAGTCGTTTATGTGTCAGATAGCTTCTGAAAGGGGATGCGAATGGCATCTCATAGTCTTGCTCATTTTAAGAGGTGTCTTTAGCAAAAGGACAGATTTTTATTGAAATAAATCAATTTTACAAGGAAGCTTCAGCCATTGGATTTATAGTAAGAAAGAAACGTTTTATTTATTATATTAGAAAGACCACAGCTGGGAATGCACCCATTAATAGACACAAACAGATGGATTCTGACAAGTCTGTGAACTATTCACGCTCTTTTTTAGCAAATATTTTGCTACAATCCCAACTTGCAAATGTTACTTCAGAAACAAATATGTAACCATATATCTCAAGGCTCAAAACTAGAGTCATGACTAACATTAAAATATTGTAATTCATTATGCATATGATATTCATTTGAAATTTAGGAAGTAGTGTTTAAAAACACGCCCAAAAGCTTACCTTGATTTAATAAATGTTTTAAATTATCAATAAAGTCATAGAATCATTTAGACTGGAAAAAGCCTTTGAGATCATCAAGTCCAAGCATAACCCAGCAATGCCAACTCCACCACTAAGCCATGTCCAGTGCCACATCTACACATCTTTTAAATAGCTCTGGGGATGGTGACGCTACTACTTCCCTGGGCAGCCTAGTGCCTAACAACCCTTTTGGTGAAGAAATTTTTCCTAATATCCAATCTAAAACTCCCCTAGTGCAATTTGAGGCTGTTCCTTCTTGTCCTATCATTTGGGAGAAGGGTCCAATCACCATCTTACTACACCCTCCTTTCAGGCAGTTGTAGAGAGTGATAAGGTCTCCCCTGAGCCTCTTTTTCTCCAGGCTAAACGCCCCCAGCTCCCTCAGCTGCTCCTCAGAGGTCTTGTGCTCCAGACCCTTCCCCAGTTCTGTTGCCCTTCTCTGGACCCGCTCCAGGCCCTCAATGTCTTTCTTGCTGTGAGGGGCCCTGAACTGAACACAGGATTTGAGGTGTGGCCTCAGCAGTGCTGAGTGCAGGAGGACAATCCCTGCCCTGGTCCTGCTGGACACACTATTGCTGGTATAGGCCAGGATGACATTGGCCTTCTTGGGCACGTGGGCATGTTCCGGATCATGTTCATCTGCTGTTGATCAGCGTTCCCAGGTCCTTTTCTGCTAGGCAGCTTCCCAGTCACTGCTCCCAGCCTGTAGTGCTGCCTGGGGTTGTTGCAACCCAAGTGCAGCACCCAGCATTTTGCCTTATTGAACCTCACACAATTGGCCTCAGCCCTTTGATCCAGCCTGTCCATATCCCTCTGCAGAGCCTTCCTGCCCTCCAGCAGATCGACACTCCCACATGACTTGGCCTCATCTGNCGACACTCCCACATGACGTGGCCTCATCTGCAAACTGACTGAGGGTGCACTCAATCCCCTCATCCAGATTGTCAATAAAGATATTACGCAGAACTGGCTCCAGTACTGAGCCCTGGAGAACACCACTGGTGACCAGCTGCCAACTGGATGTAACTCCATTCTCCAGCACTCTTTGGGGCCAGACATCCAGCCAGATTTTTATTCAGCAAAGAGTGCACTTGTACAAGGTGTAACTAGCCAGTGTCTCCAGAAGAATGTTGTGGGAAAAGGTTTCAAAGGCTTTACTAAAGCTCAGGTAGACAGCATCCACAGCCTTGCCTTCATCCGCTAAGTGAGTTACCCTGTCACAGGAGATCAGGCTGGTCAAGGAGAACCTGCCTTTCATAAACTCATGCTGGCTGGGCCTGATCTCCTGATTATCCTGCACATGCCACATGACAGCACTCAAGATGGTCTGCTCCATGGCTTCCCTGTAGTTCTCTAGATCCTCCTTCTGACACCTTTTGTAAATGGGGGTCACAATTGCTTACATCCAGTTAACTGGGATCTGCCCAGTTAGCCAGAGCTACTGGTAAATGATGGAAAGTGGTTCAGTGGGCACTTTTACCAGCCAGTACTTTTGGGTGGATCCTATCTAGTCCCATAGTCTTGTGAGTATCTAAGTGGTATAGCAGCTCACTAACCATTTCTCCTGGGATTATGAGGGCTTTATGCTGCTTGCTGTCCCTGTCTTTCAACTCAACGGGCTGAGTAGCCCATGAACAACTGGTCTTACTATTTAATACCTGAGGCAAAAAAGGCATTAAGTACTTCATGTAGATTTAAAATTTTATTGAACATCACTGTATTTCTGGTATCATAGGAAGGTAAAAATGACAACTGATTCCTCTTTTCTGCATTATTTGTTACTTCATTTACTTTTACCATATCTTCTCTTGCTTTTCTCACTTGAGAATTTTCAAGCCCCATGACAGCATTGAGCCCACCAGCTTCCTTTGAGTAAACTGGGAAACTGTATAACCAAAAAGACACAGTCAACATTGAAAATGTCAGTAATCACCCTTAACATGCATAACCAAACGTACACACATTGAGCCTTTACATGAATTTCTGCCACATGG
Source organism: Picathartes gymnocephalus (assembly GCA_013390045.1). Taxonomy (NCBI): domain Eukaryota; kingdom Metazoa; phylum Chordata; class Aves; order Passeriformes; family Picathartidae; genus Picathartes; species Picathartes gymnocephalus. Next base: position 106,057 of record WEKY01039638.1, read on the forward strand.
TGAGGTGTTTGGGACTTACCCAGTTTCTTTCCTGGGAAGAAATTTTACAGATTCATTATCAGCTAATGATTTGGATAATTTGTTTTCCTGACAGTCACTTGAAGAAAAACAAAGATTCTTTAAAATCAGCAGAAACACACTGAATTCTGATGTAAAGATGGCTTTTATCATCCTGACTTGACTCATTCCTTCACTCCTGAACATAAAGAAACATCAGTTCATAGAGAATTAGAAACACATAGTTTTATATCAGCTTGGCAGATGAGTATTTTGGTAATTACATTTGCACTGTCTGTATATCGCTAACAGCTCCAAATGCTTTGGTTTCAGAACAAAACGGATAATTTGATTATGGTCTGAATTCAGCAGAGCACTTAAATGCAGTATATATTTAGCTTCTAAACCAACAGTAGATTGTTTTTAAAAAGATTATCTATTAAATCAGTATGGCTGAATGTGAGTTCATCAGAAAGAGGAAGGTACCAGAACACCCATATTTCCAACATACAGTAAAAGAGAAGATACTATACCTAATCTGGTTCAAATAGAGGACAAATACATTTCAGAATCTAGGTTAGACAAGACACCACCAAATAAAATTGACTCTGAAACATCTGGTTTGTTTTATACAAAAGCATAAACATGCGTAATTACTAAACGGCCTAAGCTATTTCTTTGGAAGGCACCCTAAACAACAAGGACAGCAGGACAAGTGTTTACAAAGCCAAGGCATATACATTAATCGTGGTATGGCAGCATTTTAAAGAAACTATCAAATTCAGAGGGATTATAAAACAGCTGGGATGAATTGTAGGTAGGAACTGTTTTAAATCACTGGATTCTAGGTCACAATAGAGGCTGTAATACAGGGCACTCACTCACTCTTGTACTCCTTTGTGTTGCTTTCTCTTAAGGGAGAATCATGACTTTTAGAGGGCTGGAACCATTATCTCTTCTTTTATCAAAAGCATCAGTTGGTGCAATCATTAGGGATCTTGAAACTGGGAAGAAGTTTATTGCTGTGACAGATCAGGCAACATATGGAAGGAAATAAGATGTTCTCCAGAGACAGATTAAGTTTTTGCCAAGGCATTTTACTGAAATTTTAGAAAATAAACAGGTCATTAATTGACTCCAGATTTAGCTACTGAAAATTGTGCAAAGATGTTGCAAACCAGATGCTTTCCCCTATTTGTTTTTACAACCCTTTATATTTATAGATGCCCTTGTTTGATGACTTACTTCTTTAATAGAGGACATTTTTTTACACCAGAAGTCTCATGTCAGGTTTACCAGTAGATGCCTCACTAAAACATACATGTTCACACAATTGCAAGGAATGAAACACTCGACAATAACGTAAGTAGGAAATAATCAGTGGGAAGAAGTTAACATTTAATTCTTCCCTGGGTTTCTTAGCACATAACAGTTTTCAACCAGTCTCTATGCAGACCCTCCAAGTGAAATGGTAGAGGCAAAGACTCCTATCCCAAGGACAGCATCCTTAGACTTGTCTTGCCAATGAAGGTGTGAACGCAATCCATGCTGGCATTTCTCTGGCTTCCCAAGCTGTGTGACACAGCCACTGATGTACCTGTCAATGCCGTGGGAGCGTAGCTTCAACTTGAACTCCAGATTAAGGTTGGACCCCAAAATGGGAATGTAGCAGCCAAGTCAACTAAGCTGTACCAACTGACAGAAAAGAAATAGTCATTCCTTTTCCACTTAGGTTTCTTCTAGTCTTCAGAATGCAGGCTCTATTTTATGCTCTATCCACACAATCTTGATTCATGTTATAAATAACATACTGAGTGAAAAGCATCTGCCCTGACTTGAAAGCAGTGAGTCTAGTGGGGATGCCTTCTAAAAGGATTGAGTTAGTCACACCAGGTCCTTTACAGTCAAGACAGAAATAGGTACCTCTAACAGCAAGTCCTGTCATCCTGAAATAGATGTGTGAGACAAGGCGAATGAATTGCCCTGCGGTGGTGCTTATTTCTTGCCATAATCCTACTAGCCAAGTGACAGCACCAAAGACCTGCTTGCAGTGACAGACTGGGAGAAGCCATCTCTTCAGCTGACACCCAAGTGCCTTTGATATGGAAATCAGTGAGCCACTAGCAGTGCAGGAGTTTAATTTTAGAGATGGCTGCTCATAGCATCTCTGGCTTTATTTTAAGGTACCTGCTCAAGTCAGCAAAGCAGGAGATGGAGCTGATGAGACACCTGAGACTTCAATGGCACTTAAACATGCACTTAAAGGTTCATGTTCTGACAGTAACCTGCCAGTGTACCTCAACCTTGCACAAATGTATTTCTTCATTTCCAGTTTATTCTGGGGACACAAACTGTGAATTACACATCTTTAGAAGACATTCTGAATTCATTGTAATAAAAGCTGTGTGATTTTACGTGTGAACCCTAACAGGCTTAGCTAAGCAACAGGGGCAGCAGCCGTGCAGAATTCATAAAGCATGTTTTAAAGTGCATTTTGAGGTTTGCTTTTCAAACTAGCAGATAGTTATCTGATGTGTGAATGTTTATTTTACTGTGTCCTCAGTCAGTGCAAAAGTCCATCAGACTCAGGTATCCTGTTTTTCACAACAGCTGCTAGTGAATTCCTAGGAAAGAGTATAACAACATGACAAATTTATGGTATGACCTCTTAGCTTCCAGGTTTCAGTAAGTAGTTCTTTGCTGATGTTGTTAGCAGAGTTGCCAATTAGGAGCAAAGTAAACAGGAGATTTATGATGTGACTGTGCACTTCCCAGCTGAGCTACACCTAAGCTTGTGAGACACACAGACTTTCCCGTTTGAAATGTTCTGCAGATGTGTAATCCCTCACATCACAATTGCTATTTTAAAAAGTTATTTTCATGTCATTCCCAAGTGTCATGGTCAGAGTTGCCTCCCTGTCACTAGTCTGAGAAAAGTGAAGTGCCACTAATCTGAGCGAAGTGGGAACAAAGTTTATTTTTAAAGCAAAACAGGCTTGCTAGTGGTTTGAAAACAAAACATTCAGAACTCCGTTTGGTTTTAATTTATCATCCAACCTATTATGTTTGGTAACATATTAGGAACCAATGAATGTATTATTTGTCATAAGCTTCCCAGGACATAAAAGGAGAAAAAGTAAAGACTGAAATACATGAATTTCTGCTTCATTCTTTTGCAATCCAAGAAGACAGTACATACAAAGTACTTTAAAGCCAATTCTGGTCTCAACTACATACGTGCAAATCCTGAGCACTTACAGGGTATACAATGAATTCTGCCTTGGAGTAAAAGATCTCCACAGCAGCATGGCCTGGAAACTTCTTTCAGGACCCAGTTTTGCCTTAAATTTCATGTCCTTATAGCTAAGAACAGCACTTGCCTGTCAAAATCTGATGGGACAAGAGGCAAAATAAATTGGCAAATATAAACAGGACCAACCTTCTTCACAGGTCAGGTGCAATTTCAGTTTTGCAATATCTTGTTGCCCAACTTGAGATACTTCAAAGAGGTCCTATGTCCAGACTGAGGAAACCAACCTTCCCAGAAAGTCACAGCTTTTCAAGTGTCGTGGAAAATAGACCCAAGATGAGTAGTTCCTTTTGAAGTTTTTGGCCAAGGAATTTTTCCAGTAAAACTACATTCCATCAACATTTGAGCAACAACTTAAGCAGACAACAACAAATGAGGAACACTGCAAGGTTGATTTGAAACAGAGCTGTATATTCAGACAGTGGGACAGGGAGAAAGCCTGTGAGAAGGATGTGATAGGATGCCAGGATAAACATGAGGACAGACGGCAATATTTTCATCACTCTGTAATTGAGAGAGTAAAAAGAAACTCACAGCTGGAATGGAACTTATCAACCAACTCTCTTGGTGTGCTTATTTTGAGCAGAGGGGGAATCAACAGAGGAAGAGTCTTGGTAAGTGGCTGCTGAAGGAGGGTGTGCAAGGGAGTGTGTGAGCCAGAGAGGGGAGAAGGGAAGTACACCTGTATTGGGAACTGGAGGAGAAGGAAGGAATGTCTGCTGGAAAGTAGTTCACTTTGCCTGCATTGCTTCAGGTTCTAGGTTTTCTCTGGTCCTTCCTGCACACTGGAAAATTTTCCAAATGCAGGCTATGGAGAAGGAGAGCAGTAGGCCGCCTGTCCTTTTTCAGGAGGACAAGATGGTGGCTGGAAAGGGAGCTATTGGAAGCCCTTTCCTCTCTGTTGCTCCTGCTATTTGGTGGGTTTCCAGTCTAAAAAAACAAATCACCTGCAGCTTTATCCAGTGAGACACATCAGCTCTGTGGTGTGTATTTAGCACAGTGCAAAATGTGAGTGAAAAAAGTATGCAAGAAATATGGAGTCTAAAAATTAAATGCTTAAATTATGCATAGAGCAATTGGTTGCTAGAAGACAGCAATCCTGTCCAGGGACCTGTCCAGTTCATATATATCTGTATTGTAAACTGTCCTGTCCCCCTACTGGTTTATTGTGGAAGTTCTGCCAGGAATTATTGTGGGGGTTTGTTTGAGCTTTTTATTTTTTTTTTATAAGTTACACATATATATGTGTTTGTAACTTATACTCCTAAATTTTATTATATGGAGAAAGAAATCATTTTGGATTTAAAGCTATAGGCATCACGCATTCTGCTCCAGAGGAATTCCAAATGTCAGTGAACAAAATGTTTAATATGCATCCTACAGAGTACTTCCCTGCATCCTAGGCTGCAGTCCAGCCCTAGAGTCCAAACTCAGCTTATTGGTTAGTGCACATTACTCTGCAGAGCCACATGTACAACACAACATCCATATTACACAGAATTGATAAGATCTGATAACATGCATTTAATAACACATTGGAAAATATCTGGCATTCTGCAGGTTTAGGCAATAAGTGTCTCATCTGAAGGAATCCACTACAGGTGTAAGACCATTTTAAAGGGTATTTATTTTCTCCTTAGCTCATGCAGTTACACCAGGTTTTAGCCTGCCTCTAGTGGACTGATATTGCTTGTAAGGAAAATTAATCTTCCTACAAAATTGTATTTCCTTTTTTTTTTACATATAGGTACCAAAATAGTTAAGAAAGGCAGAGATTACTGTTATCAGTCAGGAAACTGGTGTACAGAGACAGGTTATACAGCTTCGCTGAAATCGTCCAGCAAGTCACTGCCAGCTAGTCCTGTGCCCCAACCATCGTGTGTCTGCTTCAATGGGCCAGAGACTGAAATCATGCAACAAGTGTTCATTGATTTCAAGGAGCCTGGAGAATTTCATGTTCCCATGCACCAGTCCCCTGCCACTGTATTTGAAATAGTGTTGCCAAGAATTATTCTGTTCTGCCTTGTTTCTTTTTAAAAACTTTTATGAAATCTAACTTTGGCATTGGCTCTCTAGCACAGAGAGAGGGAAAAAAACCTCTATCAAAACCAGATCAAAACCTGAATATTTCCTCTCTTTCCCATTTCATCATGATCGTACTGGAGTCCTGTTGAAAAGAAAATAAATAGCAAAGCCCTCACCTGAAGTCCGCAAAGGCATGAACCTTCAGATAGGAATGTTTGTCTGTGACTGGGTGACACCAGCAGTAGGGCTGTGGGGGGATTTACAATGTATTTGGATAACTATAAGAAGCTAAGTTTATCTAAACACTTTCTAAGGTTATCAGTGTATAATTCAAACACTTTGTTAGTGAGATGGTGCGATTAGGATGTATGTAAGATCACCACTACTTAAATATATTTACAGAGTTCCTATGGGTTTAGTTTTAGGAACTTGGGTATAGATTCAGCAGATGGAGTTGCACTAAGGGTATGGAAACTACTTTTAGCTCTTTTCTGCTGTAATACTCTCCAAATACTTTAGCAGAGGAGGTCTGCCACCTGAAATGTCTTCCTCTCTTTTGAACTCTGTTTATTACCCAACTGTTGGTTTTTTTCCTTAATTTACTGTTGAGAACCACTGTCTTTAGGGACTTTACACGGTGTGAGATGCTGGCTATTCCTGGCTTGTGAAGAGTTCAGCTAAGGCCAGTGGCGTCTCTATTCATATGCTGGTGTGGTTTGACTGAGAAAAAAATTTTAAAAACTGAACAGGAATGAGACCATAATGCCTAAATTAGCAGTCAGGCACTGGATGATACAACTGACCCCTTCCAATGATTTTACCAACCATCCAGGGGCTCTTGGTCCTGTCTAAGCCCCTGGGAGAGCAGAAGGGACAGAGAGGTCACATCCTCTGAGTTTGACACTGTGGCCAACAGACCAGCAGCTTACACTTCACCAACAAATGTGACAGGAGGGCATGGAGAGGCTGTGCCCAGGGAAATACTGTCATTCCACAGCCTGCAGCCACAGACCACAGGAGCAGCTATTTTGATGCATTTATGCACTAGCAGTGCTGTTAAGGAGCCCACATTTACATAGGCCATGGGGTGGTACACTTGGTTAGCTCAGGAGAATACAGACTGGTCATTCCTGCTCAGAACAGCCCCAGTGGGGTGGCCACAGGTCAGACCAACCCAGCATCATGTGTTGGCCAGTGGGCCGACGCAACTATTTTGGGAAAAATATCATGCTGGGATAGGCATATAGTGATTTTGTACATGTATATCATACCTGCATTCATGTGGTTCAAGGAGGTCCTGAGCCACGAGCTGGAATTTTGTGCTTAATGGCCCTTGCTGAATTTTTCTTCCAGAGATTTTATCCTTTTTTTGAGCTGTGCTAACTTCTGGCAACCACAGTATCCTCTAACAATGACTTCCAGGGGTCAGCTATGCATATATGAAGAACTATTTATGTTCGTTCATTTTGAACCTACACCTACTTACTCTTCCCAACTTTATCGACTGTAAGAAAAGACCTTATAATTACCAAATGGTGGGCAGTCCTTTGTAACAGCATAACCATGTTTGTTGGTTTGCACTTTTCCAAAAAGTTTTTAAATCCTCTTTCCTTTTTTCTTGTTCTACTGAACACTTTTATTAGGTTTTCATAAATCTATCCAAAATCTGTTTACACAGCGACAACACCTCCATTAAATCTCATCACTGTGTACTGTGTATCTTTAGGGTGTTTTTTATCCTGTACATTTATCAGCCCTCAAAAACTACAATTTTAAGGCCTTCTCAGTCAATACTGTAGTAAACACCTTCAGCGTTTACAACCAATTTCTGTTTTGACTGACAGATTAATTTGGCATCATGATTATATTTTGCCAACTCATTATGCAGTCCCATTATAAAAATCATGTATGGATAGTGGACAAAACAAGTTCCAACACTAACGTCTGTGTGAATCCTCTGGAAACCTAATCCCATTGTGAACATAGATTTTTTATTACTACTTTTGTTTTCTGTCTTTAAGGTGTCATTAAACCACAAGTGGCCTTTTCCTTTTTATCTGTGATAGCTGAGGTTCTTTATGATTCCTTGTTAGAGGATCTTGGAGGAGCCTTTTTCAAACCAGTTACTATTCATTTTGCTTATTTAACATCCCTGAGCTCCTCCTCAGGAGAACTGATGAGATGAATCACACTTTCTTGCCATGACCCTAATCTTCCTGGCTTTTTGTATGTGTCCTTATTTCCGTAAGTTTGCCTGGGTGGCTGGTGCGTCAGTCATCTCGCTGACATCCTTTTATTCCCTAAAATGTACTACCGTTCTACTCCTGCATATAATTTCTAATCCTCTGCTTCTGTGCCCTGGCCAGGCTGCTGAAGTTCTTGTAATCAGGAAGTATTTTATGTAACAGTACTATCCACTGAACATGTGGGTTTTAAAAACGCAAATGGTGGAACAGGGACACTGGAACAGAAGAAAAGGATATAATGTACTATTAAGAAGCCTCATCTCCCGGTTTGAAGTTTATCTTCAGGAGTGTGTGTGAGGCTGTCTCTTGTGCATAAGTAGCAGTGTTCATATTTAAAACTCACTATCAGGCAGTTGACACAGCAGCTGACTTTCCTCCAGAACACATCAGTATCAAGCTCTCCAGTGAAACAATCCTCTGTTGTAATTCCGTGTGGCTATTAGCCGTCTCCATCTCACTTCCTGGCGATGCAGAAATCTCACATAAACTATTTTCCTTTTGCCCCAGTCTGATTCCTGGCAGCCCCAGATGAGCGGCAGAGCCTCGGCGCCCCAGCACAGCCTCAGGAAGAAAGTCAAAGTGCCGCTGAGCCAGAGGGAAGCATTCCTGGCTACTCTAGAGTCCCTGTTTCATGCCCTATGTGAAAGAGTTTGCAGCCTGTAGTAATCGCAGCAAACAACTCAAACAAATGTCTTTGTTCAAACATAAAACATTTTTCCCAAACAGTAGGCAATGAACTTCTGCTTTTAAAAGTCCTGGTCCCAGAGATAGGTTTCAAAACACGTGAAGTAAGTGACAGCTTCATCTTAAACACAGCTTTGGGTTCCCTGCATGTGAATTTTTTCTCTTCCTGAATTTGAGAAAGAAGAAATTGCCTCTACTTAGCACATGAGCTGTTGTGCAGGCATCTGTAAAGGCAAATACAGGCAAGAAATATAAGATGTGCAGATAGTATAGGAATATGTGGATAGGACTTCAATATCCAGGAAATACTACATATATAAGGTATTGGAGTTAGGCCATAATCCAGCAAACTGAGCTATTCTACCTGTAGAATTGTAGGAGGGAGTCCAGAGATGAGCAAGTTGAAAGCAGATGCCTGAGTTTTTTTCTTCGGTGACTTGAAAACAACAGTTTCCTGCTTCTTCTAACTACATGTCACTAATGTTAATAACAAATGTGCTCCTGTAGTGGATAGGAAGCTGCTTTGTTCTCATAGAACCAGTGCTTACTAATGAAGACAGGCCATCAAGTTGCCATTAAATTTTGGATGTGAAAAAATGAGATAAGTGCAACTAACAATAAAAGGTCACTTCGGGAAGATCGAGTGGCTGATTACTGTGTGAGAACAGCAGGTTCAACCCAAGCCTGAAGAACTCCATGCCAGGTACAACATCACAGACCTATCTCACAGTTCACTGGGAGGTGTGCATTCTAAGATGTAAATCAGCAGGCCTGTTTTATATATATATATATATATATATATAGAGGAATACAGGTGGGAAAGTGCTGTTCATCTCTATTTATCCTCAACTACCCTGCTGTAGCATTGCCTCATGAGTAATACTCTAAGGACAAGGTGATGTGTGAAAACTCACACTGTTGTTTTGCCCAGAAAAGGCAGTCATCATCAGATAGTTTGTTATCAAATATATTTCAGCATTTTTAGAGTACATTGCGTTGTTTTCGCCAGCTGATGTCAGCACTCCGCTAGCAGTGAAATGGACGCAAGACCTCAAGCCCTGGGGCGATTTTTTCCTGCCAATAGTTTACTCCTTCTTTCTCACACCAAATGACATTTCAGGGAGAAAAGGTGGCAGAGAGACGTACAAATCAATTAACAGAAATGGAGTGTTGCAGTTCTGCCTGTGAATGCATACAGAGAAGAGTATGACTCCTTGAGCTGAGTTTGCCAGTTATACTAATTCCATGCAGTCGTCAGAAGCGCTGTGCTGTATGAATAAGCCTTTAACTAAAGATTCCTGATATCCCAGAGCATTTCAGTATCCATCAAGTCACTGATTGTCATGTTAGATGTGACGTGGTCATTACACGATAAATATCAGCATGGACATTTCTGATTCAGATTTCAAAAACCCAAAAAAACCCCCAAAAAAACCCCAAACCAACCAAACAAACAAAAAACCAAACAAACAAACAAAAAAATACACACACACAAAAAAAATCCCACACTAATTCCAGATATGGTTTTATGAAGGAACCTCCTTTCCTGCATGGATCAGTCACAACATGGGAAATACGGGGTTGGGTTTTCATCTCGTGGACTGTGCTTCTGTCAAGACTGGCAGCAGTTTCAGGTGTGTGCTGGAGCTCCCCCACAGCTCTTGTAAAATGCACCAGGAAGCTTTTATTTTGAAGTGCTTTTATGAGGTGCATTAGCATGAAGTTCAGTGTTGCTCTATTAACTATTCCAGAAACAGTGTGTAGACTGAGACTGAAATATTAATTAGTGCTATTATATAACAACTTAGACTTCTGTAGTACCTCTTGTCTGAGGGGTTGATGGCCAAAGGGGTTTCCTCATCTGAGTGACACATTTTTGAAAACAAATAGTGAGTGTCAAGGCAGTCACTAAACAAGGATACAATCATTTTAAAAGTATGCAGCGAGGGCTACTTCTTTCTTTCTTTTACCATGCACAACTTCAAGCACAGGAGCTTTCAAACACGCACTGGAAGACCAGCTAACTCTTGTTATTTCTTGTTTTATTTGACTACTATGCGAGTACTGGACTGAAGCCAAAGAATTCAGCCTCGGCAGAGGCAGCACTTGTCAGCACCGAGCCTGGGGCTACCCTCTGGCTCTGAAGTTGTGTTTGGACCCTCGTGTCTGGGAGGAAAGGAAAGTCATCATGCTGCAACAGAGGCTTCTTATTCTGTCCTTTGTGACCTCTGAGATGAGCTGCTGGGGAAGCTGGCAGGGCAGCTCTGCCCTGTTGCCTTACCCTCTGGTGGAGACATGGGAAGGATGGGCAGCCACGGGGGTACTGAGGCTGGTACTTTGCTGTCTGTCACAAGTGTATAACTGGGCTTGTTGAGCCCTTAGTGAACTTGTTCCAAGGCTCTTGCCTTGGTTTTTGTTTCTTTGGACTGGTTTTTGAAGCATTACATTTCTCTTAAACCGCTTCCTAGACTTGGAAGTATTGCAAGGAAGAATGCAGAATACCATTAGCTGAAAAAGTCAATGCATTCTCCAATAGAAAAAGAAATCCTTCTGAATATTTAAGCAGAGTCGTATGAAATGTTAATACTTGCTCTACATTAGCAATAGCATTTTATAAATAGAATTAGGTCAAAGAACTGTAGATTAATCAAATCAGAATTTCCCTGCATGGAGGTAATGTCTCTTTGCATAAATACTGTGCCTGTCCTTGACATTTGGGGGTCTCTGGGATATTTATTCCTGAAAAGACAGCAGAAGAGGGACTGACACACTGGCTTGGCAAGCTGGGATTGGAATGGGAGCTGTCACTTCCCTGCTGTTCAGGCTCTCTCTGCTCACACCTGTGAAGCAAGATTGCCTCTCCTCTTTGCACAGCAAGGCAGAGAGGAGACTGGTCAGTCCTATTGCCTGGCTGCCAGTGCCCAGCCCTGTTTGGGAGTATAGATGGGAGTGGTGCCATGTCTTTGCTCTTAAGTCTGAAGTCTCTGCTTAGAGTCTCAGAGAAGACCATGCAGCCATACCTGGAGCAAAAAGCAGCACATACAGCACTTGCAGTTGCTGTTAATGGTGATAACAGGTAATGGAGGCTTCCAGTCTACAGCATTCATTTTAAATTTTTAGTACCTGGAATTATATTTCTCCATTTTATGGCACTGCACAAGTCTCACATTGATGAGGAATAAAATTCATAAGGTGTAATGAGAACAGATTGCATCGCAGTAAAACCCTGCCCTACGGGGGTTTGCATGGAGCAAAATTTTAATGAATAATTGTGAACAAGAGCTGTCCCTCCCCCCTCTCACATTTAGGTGACTACATCTGCCCTGTCCTTTGTGAGGAGGCGGGTCCCAGGCAGTGGCACCTCATGGCCCTGTCCTGGTCAGCATCTGTGAGGCTGGGAGTGGGAGGAAAGCTCCATTGTACCATGGCATGTCATGACATATTGTTGGCCTCAAGGCTGGAGAACAGGACACAGACAATAATGTCACTGCAGGCAGATGTCCAGGTGGAGTCTGGGGAGGTCAAGATCCCCCATGGGTTGGGATGGGGGTTGAGCCCCTTCTGCCTGGGGCTTGCAGCCACTCCAACAGTGCTGTCAGCTGCCAGGCCCCAGCTTGGGCCTGGTATGGGGGCAGGCATGGAGGTGGCAGCATCATTCCTAAGCTGTGATTCTTAAAAATCACTCATTTCTCATGATTCTTAGAAATCAGCACACGCTAGGGGTGTATTAATCCAAAATACTGGTATTTTAAAATATGATAAAAAATTATTTGACTAGGAGGGCATTTTCAGTATATTTTCACTCAGATTTGCTGTCTACCTGCTGATAAAAATGGCAGCGTTCTGTTTCCATATGATTAATCAAAGAAATAGCATCTTCTGCAAACTCAGTGGTTGATACCTGAGGACTGAAAGAAAACACATGCCCCTCTGTTGAAAAGAAACAACAACAAAAAAGAAGATGTTATGGTAAGGAATGTGAATAACAGAGAACTTCTCCATCCCCTTTCCGTCTTCCAGGCTGTGACCGGTTCTTGGTAGCATTAATGTTAGGGACTCTTGGGTTTTGTTTACTGCTGAGTGACTGCTGCTAGGTGTTGTTGAATTTTTTTCATCCCAAGGGCTTTGCTTGTTCCAGTGCTCGTTGTACCATGCAGTTTTGGAGATTCAAACAGCTCTTCCGTAAACGGAATTTTTCTTGGCAAACAGGGGTATGATTTTTAGAAAAGTAGTGAGGGCATCATCTCCAGAGATGAGTCAACAGCTGGGCAGCATAGAGCAGAGGAAGAAAAGGTTTTCGGCAGCCCTGATTATTCTAAAACACGCATTCCCGAGCGTCTTCAGCTATTTCTTCTTTGCTCTCTGAAGCGGCCCGGTGCAGACCCTCCGTGCTGGGTAAACTCCGGCTAGCCGGGGGACTGCCGGGACGGGGCTGGGACAGGCTGTGCGGGGCTGGACCGGGACACGCTGGGGCTAGGGCTGGGGCGGGGGCTGGGACAGGCTGTGCGGGGCTGGACCGGGACACGCTGGGGCTGGGGCTGGGACAGGCTGTGTGTGCTGGACCGGGACACGCTGGGGCTGGGGCTGAGACAGGCTGTGCGGGGCTGGACCGGGACACGCTGGGGCT
>WEKY01039638.1:119169-168362 GCA_013390045.1 Picathartes gymnocephalus
TGGGGCTGGGGCTGGGGCTGAGACAGGCTGTGTGTGCCGGACCGGGACACTCTAGGGCTGGAGCAGGCTGTGTGCGGGGCTAGGGCAGGATGACTGTCCCGCTCCGCAGGCTCACTTCCACAGGCTGCACTGGGCGCGATTGGCCCGCGCGGATCATGTGGGAGAAAGCCGGAATCCCGAGCTGTAGTAGCTCTTGGCACTCCTGTTTCGTTTAAAGCGCTCGCTCCTCACAGCTCCCTGGGGCTCAGAGCCTCCCGGCTTTCCTTGCCCTGGTTGCGGTCGAGAGCAGCGCCGCGGGACGGCCGGGGCGAGCCGAGGGCAGCGGCGATGTTGAAGCAGGTGCCCCGGGCCGCGGGCACCGCCTGTTTCTACCTGAACGCGGTGTCCCCCGAGGGCCAGGAGCTCTTCTGGCGCTGCGATCCGCCCGCCCGGCGCCCGCCCTACAGGACCAGCAGGATTCTCGCCCGTCACCAGCTGGTGACGAAAATTCAGCAAGGTGAGTTGCTGGCAGGAGCGCTCCGTAGCCCCGCGTTGGCGCGGGGTCTGCAGGTCTGCTCTTTCGTAAAAGAACAGTTTGTAATGCCTCATGTTTCAGGCTCGTTTCCTGTCGCTATTCCAAACTAATCTGGCTAGAGACAGGGTTTGAAATAGTCATTAGCTCTCTGTTTCCGCACATGCACGCATGCACCGACAACCAGGAGACGAACATTAGAGCAAGATTAGGAATTTAACTAAATTACCTTTTAATCATAAACTGCTGTGGTATCTTAGGTGCTGAACTTCGTCTTGCCTGACTGTCTGAGCAGTCGCTGGCACCAGTCCATCTGCTCCCATTGCTACAGGTCAAACCTCCCCGCGGTAACCCTCAAAAGGAGAATAGATGGTCACCCAGTTAAAAAAGAAGCAGAAGTCCAGTGCGACTGGAAGAAGGCAACTGGGATAACATCCTTTGGAAACAAGTGTGTGTAACTGTCAGGGGATTAGAAAATTTGCCACATATCCTTAAAAATTGTTGCTGACTCGGTTTTCTGCAGCTGCTTAAGCGGTTATCTAAGCAGTCATTCCAAATATATTGATTTGTTTTTTTCTGAATGTCTGTCTATGGCACTAAAGTTTAATGCAGATTGGCTTCAGAACAAATCCTTTGGCCTGTACACGCAATTTAAAATCATCTTCAGAATTGCTAATGCAAAGATAAAAACCCCAACCAACTGCCAACTGTACCGATTTTTCCGGATTAAAAAGCAAATCAATACATAGTCTTGTATTAATCATAGTTTTGTATGGAATCCTGTTTTCAAGAACACCAGTTTCCAAAGTGGATGTGGTCCTACATGTCATTTTGGGGAAAAAAAAATCCTCATGATAACAGCCACTTTCTGGACAGCTTGCAAAAAGGTATTTGATTCTGCTAACTAGGGGCAGGCATAGAGATAACATAATTTACGGTCATATCTGGTAAATACCACAGCAGTTGGAGTGAAGTTTCAACCAGCAACAGTTAAATGGAGTGGCTATTTCTGTGTGTGGCTTTCCAGTAAGATTCTTTATACCTGTGACTGTCAAACTCTGGCAGAAGTACAGAATATAGTGATGAAATTTTATTGCATTTATAAAGAAAACAATGCATAATTCTTTGGCAGGGTTTAAAAAGATGAAAAAGATATTTTCTGTGGCAATTAGGAAAATGTGGTTGTTAGCAAGGCAGTCTCAGGAACTGGTTGTGTTTGAAGGATACTGGTCCTCACTGCCGCTCTGATTTCAGGAAGGATATTACTTCATTCTGTGTACCCAGTGTAAGGCCTGGATTGAATGGAAAGAAAGGGTAATTTATTTCTCTCCAGGTTTGTTTGAAAGTGTTTTAGGTGCAGTGCTAATACCAACTTAGTGTTCAAACAGCATTAGCTGAGGACCTGGTGGATTAACATACTTTTTCTACCTGTCCTGGTGCTGTTTAACGTTCCCTCTTGTAACCTGTAATCTGTCCAGGAGAGCCAGGGCTGCCAAAGCCTGTCAGTGGTGCTGAGACCTTGGAGAAGCTGCATGGCGAGGAGTTTGAAAGTTGTAACTTTTCTTCCTGCAGCTTGTTGCATGGATGCTCAGTCTGTGATGAATGACCTTTGCTCCTCTTTTACAGCTTTCCAACCTGTTCGGCACAGAGCTGTGGAAATTATATTTGTATAGTACCTTGGTCATGTGATATATGTTACTGTTAAATATGTTAAATATTTATGTATTTTGGGTCACTAAGAATGCATTCTTGCTTCCTTCACTTCTTTTATTGATGTAAGCTGAGGACATGATCCACTGTTGGTCGAGTGTCAGTTCATTAGCCATAAGGAAGTTATGTGTGCAGATAGATGCTGATGTTTGTCTCTAAGCCCATATGTAGGCAGACACACATCTAGTGCAAAACCAAGGTACACATTTTTTCTACAGTGCCCCAAGTAATGACTAATAATCTTGATACAAACAATTGTGCTAGCAATACCAAAAAATCTAAGCCTAGCTAGGATGACTCGATTTGAAACCTACAGTTTACACTCTGGATGAACAACCTGGATCCATCAATCCCTCACAAGAGTTTCACCAGGTTTCACTGGATCAACCTGTCACCCTCTCTGTTTGCATTGTTCAAACTGTAAGCAGTGTCCCCATCCCTGTCCCAGAGGTACTGGAAGAGTACTGTAATATGGGTGGAGTTATCAGTCTGTGCTTTTAGAGCTGAATGAGTTTTACCCCATTAACAAATGGATTCATAACTAGCAGAATGCCACAGAGAAACTTATCAATAATATACTGAAAAGCAGATCAGGAGATGCAAGATGAGAACCAAAACTTGCTTTCAGTCATCCAGCTGAATAAAGCATGTAAATCATTATTTAGTTGCTTGAATTTGTATATCTTTGAGTCATATATTTTGAGGCCATTAAGACAAAGTATTTGAGCATAGCTACCCCAATTCTTGTGTTAGCACTTCTACAATCTAATGATTTGAAGTATAGCATATGTTTAGGAAAAGATCCAGCCTGCATTTTAAGATTGTTGGAATAGTGAATCCTGCCTGGTTAATTGCTTTGCTGAAAACAGATCTGCCACATGTTTTAAGTGCTAAGCTGCCTTGGGGCTTGTTTGAATACCTGCTCTCTACTTCTTACCCAGTTATTTCTCACTTGCTGGTTTTCAGTCTGGAGGCATCTACAGGAGGATTGTTATATGAGAGATATTTTTTTCCTTAGTGAAAGGAATGTTTTACAAAATCACAACATATTCAATTTACAATGTATAAAGCAGTCAAAGCTTCCATTCCTGGTCAATAATGCAGTGTGATACAAAGTGTTGCATATACTGCTGTTCTTTCAGTCATTAGCTGCATGTGCTGTTCTAAACTATGCTAATTTACTCTATCATATCACAATACAGCTTCTCTTCCTCCTTGAAAAACACATTTGCTGAAGACTATTTCCTTTGTATTTTCTTTTGGTGTTAGTTAAAAATAAAGTAAATGAGTCATGAGAGGAATTATACTATTTAATCATTGCTAAAAAGAAAATCACCACAAGGGAAATGACAGGAACCAGACTGTTATTTCAATCAGATCATACTTTGAAAGTCCTAAATATTTGGTTCATGTATACCACCAACTCCTTGAGGCAGAATTATGAGGTGGCCTGTGAATGTGAGTGGTAATTATCTGTTTGATATTAAACAGATATTTTCAAGATGTGATCTTTTTGATGATTCCCTTTCCCCCATAAGCCCATTAGTTTCCACACGGAAGGGGACACATGCCTCAGCATAAAGGAACAGGGTGGAGCATGCTTGGTCTGAGGTATTTATTCAAACTCTGTATGCAGTAACTGTATGAGAATTCATTAACGATTACTCATGTTTTCTTTAAATAAATAAGGTGGTGACTTTCAAGAATTTATATTACACGAGTCACAAAGTTGTTATTTCTTTCACAGTACACGGCTAAACTCAGTGCAGAACAGAAAATATAAAAAGTAGCTGTAGGTAAAAAGTAATGAAGAATTAAGGCCATACTCTGAAAATGTTAAATTGAAATCACTGACTGTGCAGTACAGGTAGAGTGTAAGTCAAGGCGAATGAGGCCACATCTGCCCCAGCATAGACAGGCTGGCAAAGAAATGTTCCCTTTCATCTACTGTAAAATTAGATTCTTAGCCTGAATGTTCAGTAAGACAATAATATGAAGAAACAAGTGAAAATAAGACAAAATCCTATTCTCAAGAGTAAATTCCTGCCCACAGTGTGTAAGGTTCTGTGATTTGTCTCAGTTTATGTCCACAGGCAAGAACAGTTGAGGAAAATTGTTCAATGGAGCGGTATTAAATCAGACTTTCAACTTTTCAAGGCAAACTCTCCATTCAATGTTCAGCAGATGTTTTATACTCTTATGTGTTGCAATTTCAGTTTTAATCTGGTATGTCTACTATTACCTTTGGGTCACCTGGATTTGTCTGGTTTGAGTGAGTTTTAGAAGTCCAAATAAATGCACTTTTCTGTCTTATAATTTTCCCTTTGTAGTTAGTTCAATGTGTTTAATTCTTCTCTTTTTCTAAGCATTAGTAGAATTTGTGGAAAGTGTTACAGAGGTATGCAGGTGACTTGGAAAAAAATTATGCAATTCAAGTGACTTAAATTTCAACAATTATTGTACCATAAGTGATAATATACTCTCATATTCAAAAGGAGAACAGGAAAGTCATGTAAGTGAAAATGTTGCAGTCATAGGCTGCATTAAAAAAGCCCAGATCAAATTCCTGGTATGCACACAGGTGTGGATTATGGGATGGGAAATGGGAAATAATTAAAAAATTAAAGACTGTGAGTTTGGTCAGACATACGGAAGAGGACAAAATACTGTTGTCCAGGCATCCTGAACTGTAAGCATTTCTCATGTTCTGGATGCTGGCCATTTTACCAGCACATGTTTAAACCTCACTGTCTGGACACAGGAAGGTAAAGGATTAACCAACAAGACTCAGCCTTGGTGGTAACAATACAAACACCCTCACATATGTCATCTCTGACCAGTGCTGCTGGTCTGCTGCGTCCTCAGCCTGTAAGCCAGTAAGTCAGGGCAGCAGCAGTTTGTAGCTCCTTTTCAGTTCCCTGTGCCTCCTCCTGTGGTGCCTCTGTGTCTATGCTCCAGCCCAGGCATGCAGGAGAGGACAGAACTGGGGCTGGGGTTGCCTGGAGCACCAGGAGGAACATCCTTAGCTTCAGAGCTGCTTTGCAGACCTGGCTGGGACGTGGTCCATCCCCCTCCACTGTCAGATACATGTGGCAAGTGTGTGCTCACAGCAGAGGGATCTTTGGGTTCACACTTCACACTCTCTAAGGTCCTAGAAACTGAGTCCCTATGTCACATGAAGCTTCTTCACCATCTCTTCTTCCTTACACACTCTTTCCTCAAGTCCTTAGACCTAGACTTGGAGAAACTAGAGTTCTTCAATAAAATAACAGGATTTCTTTAAAAATACTTGTATTATGTACTTGTACTCTGAAATGGTTGAATTATTTGTGTGAAACTTTTAACACAAAAAAAATGTGAGCATCCTTAGAGGTATTTATAAGCTCAGAGTGCCCTGAGATGTGTTTATATTAAAAAAAAATACTGGTGTATAAGAGTGCAGTCCAGGTAATTAAGGTTTAAAAAGTTGTTCTTCATAAACAACAGGACATTTAAAAGGGAGTAACCTTCACTGGAGCCACTACCTGGCAAAAAGGTTCAAAACCTGAAGTTATCAGGAAATACCTGTGTGATATGTGACTAGAAGTGGCCTGTGTGGTACTGGAGACTGGATTCAATAACAGTGGCTATTTCTGGCTTTAAAGCTTCACAGCCACAAAGCGTCAGTGGCACTTCAGCTGACACATCCAGGTTGGACACCAAAAAGTAAATCTTGGCTCTTCTTTTGAGTTAGGAGACTTTTGCTCTCAATTTCACTGAAAGCAGGATTTCAGCCAAGGTGAAATCTTAACTTGAGGCTTTCTTGTTTTGAAATGGTGAAATTAACAGCTGCAGCTGTGCTGTATCTATTCTGTACTGAATTTCATATTAACCCCATTATATAAGTAGAGACAGTAATATTAAAAGGCATTTATGCCAATAAATGCAAGATTCATGCTCAATAAATGAATCTCTAGAGTAATAATAATTTAGAAGAAGTGATAAGTCACTGTGGTATATAAAATGCTACATAACAGAAGTAAAATGGAAATTACTCACAAAAATAGATTATTTAAGAGATAGGTACATAGCAGTTTTGTTACTCAGTCTCTTATATCTGTATTTATACAGAAATCCCTGAAAATAAAGTGCAATATTTGTACCATAAGCACTGTAAATGTTAATTCAAAAAATCTGCAGTTTTAGGTTCCAAACAGATATTATTCTTTCTTGGCAATAGATCATTATGTACTTTTAATTTTGATTCAAATGCAAGCTGTGTAGTCATTGATGTATCTTAGCCTCACTTATTGTTTTTATCTTACTCCTATCTTATGATATTTTCAGACGTTTAATTGCACTTAAACAAATATGCAAGCTGTTTCATATAGGGCATCACATATGTTTGGATTAATGCCTGAGGGACTGAGCAAACAGGACCCTTGTAACTAGGTTATTAAACAATTGTCTGTAGTTGAGTTTGTTACACCCTTTAATAGCTGCTTTTGAGGGTAAATGATGAATTACGTGTCCTGTGAACTTGATCCAGTATATACTAGTTGTGTCATTTCTTATTTATACTCATTTTATAGATATATAAATGTGAGCAAGTCAGAAAACCCTCATCTTTGTGCCTTGTGGTGCACTTTTTGCTTAAAAACCTGAGGAGTTTCCCCTTTCAGGTTCAGTTTAAGGGGTCAGTTAAGTACACCATAATATGGTAGGGGAGAGGAGGGCTCAAGCGCCTTGAGCTGGACTATTTAGAAGCTGTTGAAGAGTAGACAGTATGATTCAGAGGACTTGGGAGTATTATGGCTTGGCTGAAAAGGATGTGTGTGACTCAGTTTGAAAACATCTTGTGGGTTTTTGCCTCTCATTTGTTACAGGACTGAGTTTAATTCTACTGGGAGAAAACAATCACTCCACAGCAGTTCAGAATACATGGGATTTTGACTAATACAGACACAGAGATGGACAAAAGTTTCTGTCCTTGTGATAAGTTAGGTAAACTCAGCAGAGTAACTTGGTTTTAAATAATGGGCTGCGCAGTACATCTTAAGTAAATACCATCTGCCAGGCATGGAAACTGCCTGCCTGGAACATACCAGACATTTTGCTTTTCAGTCAAAGCCCTTTGCCAAAGAAGGACTCAGCCCTGCTACTTACTCAGATGAATCTTCCCCTGTGCTAAAGGAGAAAAATAATGCATCCTAATAATGTCAACTGGTATTGTTTTAATGAGCTAGATGTTACAGGCCTTTGGCAATAGTTGTGCTCTCTTTTAATTGGATTGTGGTTGGAGGAAGGTCTGTTTGTGTTTCAGGATTTGGAACCAAAATCTGTATATATTTATTGTCATCTCTCTGCTTTAGTCCCAATGGCCTAAAGGGTATCTGATTTTTTTCCCCCTTAATATGTCACCAGTGTCTTTCATGGTTTGTTTATTTTATTGATTGTGCTGTGCTTATTTCTAGTCCTCTATCACTTGCATGGTTTAGGAATATGGACAAATGCAGTAAACTCAAATCGGCTAGTTAAATTCTAGCTTTTATCCTGTTTAGTCACAAACACACACCTGCTGGCATCTGCCACCCGCCAGACCTGCCATTTTCGGGGAGATTCCTCAGCTTCCTTCCTGGAATCATTTGCAGGAAAACACAACACCTTCAGCTTTAAGAAAAGGCAGTACAGCTTTTACTGCTGAATAGGCTGGGAAGTGACGATGATGGTACAGCTTTTACTCCTCTGTAACACTTCTCTGCAAGGAACTGCTGCTGCTCCAAACTCCCCAGTACATGCTGACCCATGTGTTTTTTCCCTAGATCTCTAGACATCTTCCTTGCTACTTATATCCTTTGGGCCAATTGTTTCAATGTCCATTTATCCACATTACTACCCGGAAACTCCTGCTTGCCGATATTAGGTGTTAACACATCATGTTCCTGTGTTGGTACAGCAGTAAAATGTCCCTCTGAGTCTGAGTGGGAATATCTGTGCTGCTAAATAAAAGAGATGGGATACGAGCTTGAAGTACCCCCTGGGCTGCTGAGCAGATTGTCTGGCTGTTTTGGGCTTCTCCAGCTGGTTCAGCTCAGACGAAGCCTCAGAGAGGACTAGTTGTAGGTAGTGAGGACATGAGCTGAGTGATCCCACTTGACCAAAAAATGAGGATCAGTCTGTGTTTCATTTAGCTGTGTAACTGTAACCACTCTTGCTGCTGCCACAGAAGGTGCAACGTGAGGAGAAGTCTTGCTCACAAGGTCTAAAGAGCCAATATTAGAGTTTCTGTAATATTCTCCCTCAAAAGAGGTAATATGGTTTTTAATGCTTGACGTTTCTGATGGAATTATGCAAAAGTAAATATATCCTGTCCTGAAATGCCCTTTAATTCTTGCAAAAATGCAGAAATGAATTCTGTTAAAAAGCCAACTACTTAAGTAATTTTCATTATATCATACTGTGAAACAGTTCATATTAGCTAACCACAACCCCATCCTTCTCCTTTTGAAATCAGTATCCCAAATCTGTGTAAGATCAGAACTTGCAAAAACCATTCCAAATAATTAGATCATATTGCTGATCCAAATAACTCAGCATCATCAAGCGTCCTTCCAAAAGACCTAAGATTTGAAAAGGGACCAAAGACATAAGATGACTCTAGATTTGAGGAGGAAGCAGTATCTCTGTCAACACTCAGATGGCACAATGGCAGGACTCTTATGAAAGGCACAGTCCTTTTCCATAGTTTCAGCTTCAGGAAACACAGAATGTTTCATTTTCCCTAGTCTCCAACTGGTACAGGAGTGGGAGTCTGGACAGAACAAAACTCTCAGAGCCATTAAATGTGGCTTTTTCATAATATATTTGGCAGACTTTAATGTTCTGTGGGATGAATCTAAGTTTTGTGTCTTTAATTGCATCGAATGGCGGCAGCTGAATATCTAATCATTTTGTAACTTCAGAGGTAATGGCTTTCTCTTCCTGCAAACGTTTATCTGAAGGGGGTAATGTAAAATCCAGAAGTTAGTTAACTTGGCACAGAGGGTGAGGCAGTAAGTCCTTGGCTTTAAATTTTTTTCCTTTTTCTTTTCATTTTTACAGCTATATTTATACATGTTTCTGAGGACATTTTAAAACTGCCATTCTGTCAGCTTCACTTTGTTAAAAGTGTGGCAGTCTGCCTAGGCCTTATCCAGAGTTAAAAGGATTTTCTTGTCTCTTAAATTCAGCAAGCATCAGTCTATATCTGTCTTAAAAGCTCCATCCAAATTAACAGAGTGAGATATCAGAATACTTTTTCCAAAACGTTTTTATCATTCAAACTGCTGATTCTGCATTAAAACTAGGCAACCTTGCCAAAACCTGAGCCATTACAGCAAAAGCTGCATTTCATACTGCTGCCTGAGTGCTGTAGCCTGGACCAAATAATACAGACACTGATTCATGGCCAGAATTGCTCTATCTTCATCCAGTGCTTCATGCTGAAAGCTGGAGCTGTCTTCATCCCGGTGGTGGCTGATCAGACATTGCATCAGTGGTCCTACCTGGGGAGATGTGTGGCTGCAGTTCAGCCCTGAGGCCATCCCTCCCCAGCAGCTGTCAGCCCTGACATCCTTCTTGCAGGGCCATGGGTGCCAGCGAGAGGTGAAGGGGTGCCCTTGCATTTGCACATGGGGCAATTGTCAGTTCAGACTAAGAAAGGTCTGTTTACCAGCAGCTTCTGAAGGAAGGAAGAGATTTCCGGTGACGTTTTCATTCCCTTTTATGCAGGGCTATTTTTAGATGATGCTGCTGCCAGTCATATCAAATGCTTTGTGTCTTTTGAGTTTTCACTGAACTGCATAATAAGCATTTCAGCTCCCTGCTGCATAATGGCAGTGTTATTTGCTGAAAGTCTTATTATTCCGAGTGGCTTCTTATCTGAAGATCAATTCATTAGTTCTGGCCTCTGAAGTTTAAAAGGAAACAATTGCAGTTGCTAAAGAAAAAACTAAATTACATTTTGTTTCAGTAATACTTATTTTCTCTACTACTGGGTTTTAAGACTGACAAAGCTGATGATCCATATTTCAGGGCTGTAATCTGGCCTCTGACATCCATAGCTTGTCAAGATGGGTGAGAGAACTGGACTATTGATGAGGGAAATGTAGCTCTTTTTCCATTATTTGGATTATTTTTTTAGTCGGAGAGCGCAAACCAGTTTCCGCTTCAGGTGCTCATGGAAAGCCACCAGCAAGGAGAGGTCACTTAGGCTACTCATCTAAGTTTACTTACTTTCAGTTAAGGAATTATGTGTTAATCAGAAATGTCTCAGACCTTTGAAGTTGCATCGTTTTAGAAAGTTGTGTTTTAGACCATTTCTGTGGAAGACTTTGGTTAAGAAAGATGCTGTATTGCTGTTGGACTCTCATTGGGTATGGGGCTTAAAAGCTGTTGTACAAGCAGGAAGGCAGTTTTCACCAGGTATAATGTTTTGTGAAAACTGGAGGAAGACTGTGGTCTGAAGTCCTGGAAAATCCCCCATCTTGAGTCTTCAATGTATAAAGATATTGGCATGTTCATGGTACCTCTGCAGAGTTGCTGACTCCCACACTGGCAAGGATTTTCACAGTTCCATGGTGCCTGTGAATGCTTCTAAGAACAGAAAGTTAAAAAAAAAACCTCTGCTGAGAACAATAAAGAGAGCTTTTAAAATGCAATCTGAATACATAGTACACAGAATTTTAAGGATAAGACACAAGTAGTTGAGTATCTTTTCTTGTTTAGTAAAACATCTCTGTTACCAGAATGCTTTGTTCCTCTTGAGCACCTGAAGCTGACAGTTAAAAATTTTCTGGTTGCAACTATTGCCATATAGCTTGCTTTTTAGAAAACTTATGAGAACCCAAAATTGTAGAATAATTGTCTTTAGTGAATATTCAGTAGACGTAGCCACAATCTATTTGAATGAATGAAAAATGCCACTCATTTTTTCAAAATATTCCTTGTTGACTCTGTAGCAGCTGAAAAACTATAGCAAGTTTTAATTATCTTCAGAAAACAAAAAGCTCCTGTCAACACATGCTGGTTATTATCAGCAGCTGCTGTATGCTGACATACTCTTTCAGCATATATGAGGCTCAGCTGTCCTAAATAATCATTGTAAAATGTAAAATAGATTTATAGTGATGTTAATTTCTTGTTAGATACTTAACTACTGATGTAATTCATACTAAATTTAGGTTTGCTTCTTTGTTTAAGTTATAATAAAATTATTAAAACCAGGATTAATATTTAAGAGGTGCAAATAGCTTGTACCAAGAATTTAAAATACTGAACTGCAGTGCTTTTTTAACAAACCCCTAAAAATAATCAAATTCCCTGTTGTCACATCAACATTTGTGTAAGTGTAAAATTTGCGTTCTTGCCTTCGAGTAACAATTACTGCAACTTTATAGCAATGAAAAAGTTACAAATTAATTTGCTGATTTAAACAAAAATTTTTACGTGTCATCCTTTTCTTAGTGAAAGTGGAGATCTTTATGGCAGTGGCTTTTTTCAAATCAGATGCTGCAATTCTGTTTATTGCATAATTTAGCAGAGTTTATTGTTTTAGTGGCACTAGTGTACTCTTCAGTCTGAGACACCGATAAATACATGTGACATTTATGCTTCAGAAATGTTTAGAAAGACACATAGGTATAGTAGATTCTTTTCCAATGTATCTTGAGCCTGCATCTTCTCTAAAATGGAAAATTTGTGATTAACTTGATTTCCCATTATATTCTCTGTGATTTTAATTTTGCTCTGAAAAAGTACAACGGGTATCAGGAAATCTTTAAAATGTGTTTTTGGCACCAAGGCAATTTTAGACCATTTCTTGCTCACATGAGAGATTGACAGAGTTTTGATGGTTTCCATTCTGAGGCTTAACCTGGAGGGAAATGTTACGTTCAGCAGACTAGACTCTTGACATTTTAAGAAGTTCTTCAGTACGGATTAAAAATATGCATGAAACTCCACATAGTTCTATTTCACTGAAATGATTATTGACTTTTGGACTTGAGTTTTCACCCAGTGTGTTTTTAATCAAACTGCAATCTACAGAAATACAGTTCAGGTGACATTCCCTCAGGCTGTGTCCATATGGTTACTCAGTGACTTCACATCAGCTGTGTAAGGCACATATTCCTTTGCTGTCTTAGAGACCCAGAGTTCAGATCCCCAGCAGAGAAAAACACTGTGCTGAAACAAAATAGCTCTAGTTTGCAGAATAGTAGGTGCAGGACCATCACAGTAGCACCACAAAGTGCAAGAAATAATCGTGGTTGTAGTCTTACGTTCAGAAACCATGAGTACTCATTTGATGTCTGCTTCACTGAAACTTCCTAAACCCTCCAAAACTTCAACATGCAAGAACTGCCCAGGCAACAAGATGGAGAACTTTACAGAATCACAGAATAATTTAAGTTGGAAGAGACATTGGGGGATCATCCAGTCTAGCTCCTGCTCAGAGCAGGGATAGCTGGATCAGGTTGCTTGGGACCTTGTCAGGTTTAGTGCTGGGTATCTCCAAGGACTGACATGCAACTTCCACATGTGCTCTGGGCAACTTGTGATGTTATTTGACCACCTTCATGGTGAATTTTCTTTTCTCTTATTTCTAATTTGATTTAAAATTCTGCAGCCTTGTTTCTGTTGCCTTTCATCCTACAGTTAGGTACCTTTAAAAAGACCCTGGCTTTACTTTCCTGTTAAGTAGATGAAGCCATCAACACGCTCTCCTAGCCTTAGCCTTTTCTGCTGAAGGTTAACAAACTCAACTCTCTGCTGGTCTTTCCTTCTATGTCAAGTGCTTCAGCCCTCTGCGGGGCTTGCTGTGATATGCCCATGATCTCCTTGTGCTGGGGAACCTCAAAATGAGCAGAGAAACCTTCAGTTTAACAAGTGTGTGTGACAGAGAAGCAATCATGTACCTCGATCTGATGGCTACGTTCTTCGTAATGCACTAGCCTAGTGTGAGGGTGGTATCCTTGGCCAAAAGGGAAAAATCATGTTCAGTTTGTTGACAACAGAACCCTGAAGGACTTTTCTGCAAGGGCAGTCCTTGTCCAGTTGGTCCCAGTCTGCCTGGTTGCAGAGGATTATTCCATCCCAGCTGCAGGACTTTACGTTTGCTTATGTGGAATGTATGGGGTTCCTGTCACCCAATTCCTCCAGCCTGTCAAGGTCACTTTGAAGAGCAGCTCTCCAGCATCTCAACCATTTCTCCACTATGTGGTGTCATCGACAAATTTGCTGAGAGTGTTCTTTATTCCATTATCCAGCTTGTTATTAAAGACATTAAACAGTATCAGCCCAGTATCATTGCCTCAGGGATACCAATAGTAACCAACAAGCAGCTGTACTTTGTACTGCTCAGCACAAACTGTGAGACCAGCGGTCTCACATTTGTCTCACCATTTGTCATCCACATAATCTATCGTTCACTTACCTGATTTGGCTATAAGGATACGATGGGAGACAAGCCTCCTCCCCTAACTACTCCCTAACAGCCCATGGGTTATGGTGTACTTGATGCTGTGTCTATAAATGACCCACGTTCAAGATCTTGCCCACATTCCTATGGCATAAGCAACAGTAAACCTTTCTCATTTGTAACTTCTGTTGTCTTCAATTTTATATAAATTAAGAGCTGTACATCAGCACAGATAATTGAAACAGGACCTCCAATTTCGCTGATCTGTGCCATAAGCACTATGCTGCAAAGTCAGTCTCAGTAGAGCTTCCAATTCTGTAGTATACATGGTATTGGATTCATAATTCATTGAGTGAAACTAACCTGTGGTTCTGAAGTCTTTAAAAAGGAAAATAGAATGAAAGCAGAGAAAAATAAACTGACTTTGTAACTTTGTTTATTTGTGAATTCTCTTGGTCAGCTGTTAATGTGTATTCAGTCAAGTCCAATGAGTTGATGCCATTTGAATCAGGTTGTTTTATCCCAGCCTGAGGAGCTGCAGATTAATCTAAGAAAATTTGGAGCGAGGAAGAGACACAGGGTGAGGTAAGAGGGGCGTGGCAGGTCTGTTCCACCCTTCCCAGTGTCTTTATTTTCAATGTACAGCATGAGGTGAGGCCACATCTGCAGAGCAACTGAACAAGCCACAGCTGAGATCAAATATAAGGCAAATGGGGGGTAAGGAGACAGACAAGGTAGGGAGGTTACTGTTGTCACTAAAGCAGGAGCTAGAGGAGTCCACCAAAAACATCTGGGGATGCTGAATCAGAAGTTGTTTTTCACTCTGGCTTCTGAGTCTTAGTCTTGCCGTGGGCAACAGATAGCTGTATTTAAACTGCCATTATCTATCCAGGATTACAAATATGGCTTAGGTAAAGGAGGGCAAGTAAATTCAGGTCTACTGCAAAGATGTACACATAAGAAAAGGAATCTACACAGGTTTCTAGTCCTCTGAAGACGGAAGAGTTTGGAGCTTAAAATAGGCATCTAATTATTGCTATCTACTTTTTTTATGTCCTCTGTCCCAATTCCTATCAGTAGAGGAAGAAAAAAAATCCCAGATAACAAATATATAAAAAATTGTTTACTCTTTCTAAGAAACATTTAAAAGGCCAAAGATCATCACAGATTTATTTTTTATGATCAGAGTAACTGGACTGAAGGAATTAGCTTAGCCAGATAAATAGTTTTATTGGCTTTAATAATAAAGTAAATCACTCATTTAAAAAAAGTGCACCTCAGAAGTATTGGCTTAAAATATTTTGATTTTTAAAAGCCTGAAAGGCTTTAGATTTTAAGGAGTCCACTGTGATTCTGTATCTGGAAAACGTAGAAAACTTTACTCGAGTCTCTTCTTAATTGGTATGTTTTGTAACACATCAAAAACTGGAAAAAGTTCCCACTGACTAGCAGAAATAATTAAGCTTACCATTTTTTATAAGTGGTGCTTTTGAAGTAAAGCGTGACCTTAAACATGCAGTTTTCTGAATCTTCCTGACCCTCCTCCTCAGACCATTTGAAACTTTTTGAGGTAAGCAGAAGTGACAGGTGTTCAGCAGCCTTAGAAAACTCTGGTAGCATCTCTGTAAATTGGAATCTGTAGCTGTTACTGCAGTTTGAAGATCAGAAGACGGACACAGCAAAGCTCAGAGATTTTGATGGAGTACAGATGACAGCAGAGCAGCAAAACCGGAGTTACAGTTCCAGAGTCCCCAACACTGTGTTCAAGTACACTTGATCACACTGCCTTGCCAGGATAGAAAGACACACGAAAGGCATACTGGCACTAAAATACTACTATTTATTTGGTTGGGTCTTTTACTTACAGCTCCTTCCAAAGGAATTGGCAAGGGTAAAGGGTACAGGCACGGTAGTAGCAAGGTGACAGATGTGGCACTAGTGAGGTGCATAACATCTGTGCACATCAAAGAGATGGTGTCAGTCAGGGCCAGTAGCTGGCATGAAGCACCCTGGGGGAAATCCTTGACCTTATATAAAAACTGCACCACATAGCACCTGTTATAACTGAACTGAAACTGTAACCAAAGTTATCTCTATTGAACACCTGAAGTTTCTTGTGCTGGCAGCAGTATGGGTTGGAGTCTCAGAGTGAGTTCGGCAAGGCCTGGGGCTTGTTTCTGCAGCATTGGCTGCAACCTGGGTGCTCATCTGGAGAAGCGAGCAGCTCACTGCTCAGCCCCTGCTGTGGGCAGTGTCGCTGGACATGCAATCCAGCTGAAATGCACATTCTTGCCAAAAGAGCTGGTTTTGTTCCTGGCCACTTCTCTCCCTCGAGTCTGGTAAAAGTGTGACTACACGATGACTTGTTCAGGTCATTGCCCCAAAAGATTGTGCTTGTATGGTTTTATTACAAGGTAGGTGGTAAGAATGTATAGTGAGGAATGGGACAGCTCTGTTTAATGTCAATCAGCAGTGTTACTGAATTAAAAGCAAAGATTGTAGCTGCACAAGCAACACAGAGAAAGGCAAAAAAGCAACTGGGTTTTGGATTTGTTCTCACATTTCTAATGTGTCCTTATGTCATAACTCAGCAGAATTATTTTAAATAGACATTTCAGAGTATCTTAGTTGGAAAACTAATTAAAACGTGGTGAGGTTATGCACAGAACATATTTTAAATTGTCGTTCACATTTATTTATGAGAATCCTGGATAAAATCCCTTTTTCCCTTGCCTGGATTGTACTGTCTTTGTTATCTGTGGTCCACTGCTGTTTTTAACTCTCTTGATTACTGTTGGAAAGCAATTATTAAACAGGGTGTTTCATTCTTAACAAAAGTTCCCTAGAAACTGGCAGGGCTAAAGGATTTAAAGGTCTCATTCTGAAATGCAGATCATATCTTTTTATTAAGAATTCCTTTGTGGTTATTGGAAATGTAAAGTTGACATTTCAAGAGAGATCAGCCCAAACAAAGCATACAGTGCTTAGGAAGAGAAAAGCCAGATTCTTCTGGCATTATTCATAAAGAGAAATATTGGGACCTCATGTGAATCAGCAGGTAGGAGGCTGCAATGTGCCAGTAATATCATAGTGCTCTTTGAGCATGTTTGGGAAATGCAGAGGTTCAGAACAGGTCTAAGCTCTTGATTTAGTTGCTTATCTATCTACTAGTCTGATTTTTCTCCTCTACTTGCTTTGCTTTCTTGCCTTATCACTCTCTACCATAAGAAATAAAAACACAGATTTTGGCCCTATGTTTTGCGTCTGCCTACAGAGATAACTTTCTGTAACTGCCATTTTCATTTTGGTATTTTCCCCTTCCTTATCACACTATGCACATGCTCCCTCTTCCAAATCTGCTAAGAAAGTATGCTAGCAATGTGCCTTTACATGTTTGACAGAATTCTCGCGTGCATAAGATCACTGATCGTTATTAAAAAAAACTGTCTAAACAAAATCTTCCCTTTTTTTGGTCTTATTTTTTTACTTTATGTACCTTTTTTTCAGTGTTTATGCACATATTAATTTGGCTGCACAGTCTGCTTGTATAGTTGCCCCTTTCACCCACTTTTCTTCTCCTTTTGCCTCCCTACTCTGTAAACAAAATGAAATGGAAATGTGCCTTTAAGCTGATCATTTCAAAAAAAATCGCGGATTTAGAATGTTTTCCTTATGTATCAACTGTAGTTAAAAATACAAGTTTTATGTTTGGGAGCCTACGTTGCTGCACATTTACAAATCAGAGAGATGAACACTCGTCTGCAGACACACTCATGAGCAAAAATTGCACGTTCCCAAGTGGTATCATTTGAGGAGGCTGTAGTACAAATTCCCTGGCAGCTATGAAAGGAGGACAGAGTGCAAGGCAGCACTAACAGAGCTTCCGTGATAGAGGGGAACTCATCGTGGCCCTCTAGAAGTCCCCTTGGGGGCCATGTGCTGTTCTTGGCAACAGCCTGACCCTACAGGGACACTACCAAACTGGCATCAGGAAAATTTCCTAGTTTTATAGAGTTATGGTGATTTACTTCATTCAAGGTGTTCTCAGATCTTTTTCCTTTAGACAAGTATAGTTTGCTGTCCATAGCTTGTTCAAGAATGGACCATACCCATAGGAGTGTGACTGCTTGGGAACCCCACACTGCCACATCACACATTTGACTGCATCCTCCCATAATGTTAGGTATTTAGGTACTGTAATAATACATGTGGAATTAAAGCTCACTGAAGGTAGATTGAATTAAGGATTCTTGTGTACCCCATGTATGTTCTAAGACACTTGCAATACAGCAAAATTCAGCTATACAAACACAGCATATATGCTCAATATGCCCAAAATAACTCTGCCGCATGCCATGGAGAAGATGAAACTCATCTGTGGAAGAAACTCTGTACTGCAGGCTTCTCCCATGAGAATTTTGGAAGCGCTCCAGCAACAATGCATCCATCAGTCAGTCATTTGTTTCCTTCCTCTCTCCTGCAAGGTTTATTGCCAGTTCCACTGTGAATGTCCCAGCTCAGATCCATGCAGGAGAACTCTGCCCTGTGGACACCCAAGGACAGCACTCCAGGCAGTGTATCACAGCAGGCTCTTAGCGCCTTAGACTCTTCAGTAAATGGTGTGACAGTTTATTGTGGGGCACTGTGGCTGTCCCTGTTAAGCTTTTGGGTAACACAAAAACTGAAAGACCTTTGGCTGTGCACCCTCCTCCTTATTGATTGTTATAGCTATGGCCAGGTGCAGAGCCAGTGCACAGAGATGGATTGTTTGCTCTGCAGTGGGTTTTGCCCTCCTTGCAACATGGTGTAGATCCAGCCTAGGAGGTATTTCTGGGGTATTACAAAATGGCTTGTGACCCGAGACAGAAATGGTGAGATCATGAGCACTGGGGGACCGCTGGGACAGCAGCTGTTGCGTGTTGCAATCCCTGTGGCACAGCTGCATGCAGACAGGAATGTCTGGCATGGAGGGAGTGCACCAGTGAGGGGATTACACGGCTCATGACGATTAAGACAACCATCGAATAGTTTTGCATAAGGCTCTTGAGGTTAGCCAGAGGCAACCATGCAGATGCAAGTTTTGAACACCATCCCAGCTCAGAGGTTAGGTGCCATCACTAAACTGTCACAGGTTCAAAGAGTGGCTGCCTTGGTGTTAGAAGGCAGTGACTCTGTGGGGATTTGAAAGAAAACCCAGGTATGATGAACTAGTGGCTAGTATGTAAAATATTACTTGCTTCAAGGAGAGTTAGTTAAGGTGCGTTGGGCTGATGGTGGCATTATTTGCTTGCCTTGAGAAAGGATTGCAGATGTAAACAGGTAGCTGAGGTTCTGCAGGCAGTGTGTGTGGTGCTGACATGCCCAGGAAGTCCGGCATTTACCTGCTTGAGGAGAAGAAATTATCCTTTTGCTCTGAAGAGAATAATTACCTTTCTCAGTATCTGTGCCTGCAGTGACCTGGTGCTTTTGTGTATGAAACTGCATCACGGGATGATAGCAACCAGACGAAGAAAATCCTATCACTGCTTTGGTTGGTGGAGAGCATATTTGTCTGACTGAAGGCTAGATGGTAGTGCCTACAAAGAAGCCAGTGTGCTCAGTGTCTTCAAATGCACCAGAAATTGCAGTTTTCTTCACTGCAGCCACTCAGTACCACTATAGCAGGGAGTGCAGTGCTGTGTGATGTCACCATTGTTTATTTTGACACTGTTTATATGTCCCAGTTTGAGACTGAAATACGGTTAAAAGCTCTAGATACAGGCTTGTGCCTTTTCTTTCTTAGCTAAGCTCTCAGAGACTGGTATAGTTATGGGTCATAACATTTAATTAAAAAGTAGGTAAGCATTAAAATACCAACATTCCAAGTGTCCCCGTAACAATTAAGTGGTGCGAAATAGGCAAGAAAATTGGGAAGTTCCGTGTCCTTTGTAAGCTGAGCATCATGCAGTGAGTGATAATGGCAGAGAAGTCTCCAGCAGGGACACTGCCATCAAACACACAGTCTGTAGAGACAAGAACTCCACATAAAAGCCTGTCCTAATTTGTCTGATAAAGCTTCCTGTCAGATTGAAGTGCAGACCTTCTCCACCTAGGCTCTTTGTTGGACAATGTGTGTGTGGTGGGGGGAGTGTTCAAGAGCCTGTTCAACAAGTGCCAAGTGTGATTTGTTTAATGCCAAACCTCCTGTGTGAGGTTAGATGTATGTGCCAATGTCAAATATCTTAATCTGAGCCTTAAGTACTGATAGAATTCTTTTCTCAGATGCACTGTCAAAGTTAGGCAGTGTATAAGTTCAACAAGGCTTGTGGCTTACGGTACCTTCTTAATGAATATCAATGCATTTCATATTAATTGCCTCAGCAGTGTCCTTATTAAAAATTTAGCTTGCTATTTCTACTGTAAACAAGATGATGTTTGCTTTGCAATAGATAACACAAACTAGTTCTTGAACACCAGCTCCAGCAAAGGCTTGTTTGTGGTGAGTTTGCACGTCGGGGTTCAGCTTTGTGCAGATTTTCTTTGGCTTAATAAGGATTGAATTTGTGCTGAAGCCTTTTCTTTAGTGAGCCACTAAGAGGCTCTCTTTCCATTACCCTGCTACTTATTTTCACAAAACTTGTAAGAGTTTAATACCTTTGAGCCATCTGTCTTTCTTTCAAATCAGCCAATTCGTTCAAAAGTTATTGGTGGAGGCAGTAAGGAGCCTGACACAGAAAGGGAGACAGACCAAAAACACAAAGCCTCGCAATGTCAGTGGTATTTCCTTAGGAAATCAGTCTAAACGTAGATTGCACCAAAAAAATCTTACAAAAAGTCTTTGTGGATTAGATATCTTTCATGTAAATTTCTCCAAGTTTTGAATTAAAAATCGGCTTGTAAAAATAGGTAGAATTTCAGCCTGTAAATGGGAGCTTCCCCTATTTTTCAAATGCAGCATGAGAGAAAGCCCAAAACAAGGCTTTAAACCAAGAAGTGATATTTGTTCAAGAAGCACCTGCTCAGTTAGAGGAACTGTCCAGCTGTGGCAGTGGGATCTGCTCAGAAACCTTCACCTAATGGACATGGACATCTGACTTGCCAGTTCACAGACCTCTTCTGCAAGGCCATAATTTATGTGTCATGTTGTCATATCTGTCCAGGAGCTCTGGCATTACCTGTTGAGTTCAAATTTGCTGACATTAAATAAGTATCTTAAATCAGCCCATGTCAGCTCAAGGAACAGCGCTGTTTGCATTGCAGCCACAGTACCATTGCTTCAGACTTTGAGTAGTCATTTGACAAAATAACTTTAGTGCTTCAAAAAGCTATTAGTAATGGCTTTAACCCTTATCTTCATGCACTGTGTGGAGTTCCACCCAAACAAAGGAGGTTATGTTGAGCAACTAAGTGAGTCATTGTGGGCTCCAAATTGAGCATAGGCTTAGGAATAACATTTGGTTACAACAGATGGGAGGAGCACATGCTAAGAAAGATATAACTATCAGCAATTGAAAATATAGCCAGGCCAGAGGCAAATGATATGTACATATGGCTTATGTATGAGTACATACATAGTATTTCTTCCACACTCTGTAATTAAAAGAAAATTAAAGCATTGCCTGGTGGGAAATTTAGGTTTCTCATGTTAAAAAGCTGTATATAATTTCATTAGATGGTAAAATGAGACTATACTATAACATTTGTCTCCACTTTCCCTACAATAGGGATAAAAATATTCTTGGGTCATAAATAGCAATGGACTAACTGTATAGTGACTTCAATATGTTACCGTACAGCAGTGGGGAAGTCTTCATGACCATATGGAAAGCCCACACCGAGGGCTGACTAGGAATGCCTGATAATCCCACACAAACAGGTCAGCAAGTGGCACTGGTGGTACTCCTGGGCATCTGAGAAACAGCCTGGTGCTGCAAAAAAAAATCAGAATTTTCATCACGTGTGCTTGTCATATGGTATGTGGCTGCCATAGCAAATACCCGATATGTGGATCAGATATCCTGGTCAGAGGCTGAAGCAAGTTGGGTCTTCTTTTACCGCTGGGGTCCCATGTCAGGACCCTAGAGGTCCATCAGGGCAGCCTAGAGGTGACACCCCAAAATACACTTTAACCCTTTGGGCTGCTTACCTGTTGATCATCTCCGCACTTTCTGATTTATTAAATTATGATACAGCACAGTGGAACAGATACAGTAAGAAAGGCTTTCAGCATTAAATCCATTTTGTAATGGTTTCATGCCTGGAAATTCATTTAATATCTGTATCACCGCCCAGGCTGAATCAGGCCAGAGGCATTGGGCGTATTTACCTAAGCGTGGTGTCTCAGACACAGGCAGCCCACCACACCAGGTATAAACAACATCTCTTACCTACCCCTGCAATGAGCAGGTGCTTTCATTCAGTGGCAACAGCTTAATAGGATTGCAAAAGCTGTACGTGTCAGTCATCCCATTGCAGGGTAATTTCTAATGACCTGCCTATCTGTTGCGTCTTGTTTGTGGAAGAAGCCATCACGCAGCTCATCAAAGTGAATTTAGCCCCATTTGTACTTGCCTGTCAAGTGTCTAAGCTCTTGTTTAAGCATCCCGCTTATCACAGCAAGGAGGTACTGAAGGTTATTGTTGTCCTGTCCTTTTTAATTATACCTGGACAGCTATAAATGGCGACAGAAGTAAACAAATTTCAGAATAGAAAAGGAAAGATTGTATTATGCTGGAGCTGTTACTTAGCATCCCACAAATCAGTCAGCTGGTAACTGTAACATGTTACTGCTGAGCACCTGCATTAGCAGTAGCCTTGTTTCCAAGGCTTTGATATGTATATATATATAGTATATGCTACCTTATTAATATTCACAGGATGAGAGAAATATAGCCATGAATATCTATCTAGCAATAGGCCATTTCGGAAAGACACAAAAGTATTGATTTCTAATTTGCAGTGTTCAGTGATCATTAATTTCCCCACACCAGTTGCCATAATTAAGTTAAGGCTCTCTCTCCTGAATGTGGGCAGATGATA
The DNA here is from genome assembly GCA_013390045.1 of Picathartes gymnocephalus. Classification (NCBI taxonomy): domain Eukaryota; kingdom Metazoa; phylum Chordata; class Aves; order Passeriformes; family Picathartidae; genus Picathartes; species Picathartes gymnocephalus. The sequence goes on from WEKY01039638.1 coordinate 141,846, forward strand.
GCACGCCACACAGGCAGAGGTTTGATGTGCAATGAATAAACCCAGATTTTACACCCAAGCTCCCACCTTTTAGTGAAAGTGAAGAATATATATCTATAAAACCAGGATGGACATGGGTGTTTGTGGTGGTGATACACCCAGCAGTCTAAATTATTGAAAACTTGGGTAATTAGTATTTTCTGACAGTGTGTGGTGACTGAGAACCTTTATGGGGCTTGGTGGCCCCAGGATCCAGATGCTGCTAAGGCCATCCATATGCAGATGCAAGTACTCAGGAGTGCTGAGCAGAGCCAGAGGCTGTCACAGCTCCTTCAGAGAGGCTGGAGACAGAACTGAGTGTCTCAGACTGTAAACTAAGTACTTGCTTTGGATGCTCTGTGTCACTCTAGTTTCCCAGTGGGAAAATCAGGCAGCTCAATGCCATTCTGCATTAATTTTATTTCTTATTTCATTTCTACATGTCTCTGAAATAGGATTTTCTTCTAACTCAGAGTATTCCTTAGAGCTCAGTGAGAACTGGGAAATATTTTCCTAATACTGAGCAAGTACAGAGTTTTTTGGATAGAGGTCCTGGGAAAAATCATGTCATGCGTGTGTCTGGTTTGAGAACAGTTTAGGTGTTTGAATTTACATTTACATGCATGAAAATCACCTTTGGACTGAGATTAAGCCCAGAAAGCATCAGCCCCAAAGGCACTACCTTGACAGAACTTCTAGGAAATGTAAATGAGCATAAAGAACTGAATTTGTTGTTGAGCAATTATCTTCAAAGCAACTAACACTAAACTAATCTGCAGAAAGTGATGAATGTGTCTTGCATGGGAGAGGCAGGCTGCAAAATCCTCTGTTAACTGCAGTTGTGTGATGTGCTCAGTCTTCAGCAGCGGGAAAGTGGGCTGAGAATAGGCAGGACAAGACTGAGGGACACTGGTTGGAGACTGGGGTTTGTAGAAGTTTGGCAGCCAAAACTCCTGAGTGAAGCAATGCCTGGTAGGAAGGGCTGCATGGGCAGGCTGGGGGTGGTTCTTTGCCTTTGGAGTCTGGAGAATCTTCTCTGACACCTTTTCCCCTCCCAGGATGATTCAATTCAGGTTTGAGCAAGTAATGTCAGTGCCCAGACTCATGTTCAGACTCATGTCCAAATCATTCTCAACCACTCTGAAGAACTGTTTGTGTGTAAAATGACAGGCTGGGAGTTCTGCCTTGTAGTATGTTATTAGAAAGGAAGAGTGTCCCCTGCTTTCAAGAAGAGAGAGGCTTCCTTCATGTTTACTCATCACTGAAAATATATTACATTCAAAGAAAAGCTTTTTCTTCTTAGACTTCAGCTTTGGAAAACTACAATGCTACATTTTCAAAGCCAATTGAGTTCTTGTGGTGTACAGTTAAATGGAACAACTCAGTTAGGGATGTCTCTCTGCAAGAACTAGTATTAATTTGAAAAATTTGGAATAAACCTTGCTTAAGTTGGGTTTTTTTAATGATAAAAAAGTGCTAAATGTATATAAAAAGGCAGAAATCCCAAATGTAATGGTTATATATCATTTGAATGACAATAGTATGAGTTAAATGTATGCTTGCTTTTTAAAGATAACAGAATTATACTTCTTGCAAATTAGGTAATAGAAATGTGATTAAGGAGCTTCTGCAGTTTTTAAAAGCCTTCTTGTTACAATAAGAAAGAGAAAACAAAACTATGTGCTTGGTTTCATTTTAATAGGTTAATCAGCAATTAGAAAGTTGAAAACAAGTTGGTACCTAGCTCTGTACCTATCCTGAGAGTACAGTTGAGCACTCAGAGTACGACAGACTTATTTTTATCACCAGAGGAAGAAAATTGTAGCCATAAACTGTTCTGTACTGGAAGCAAAATGATGATTTGTTGCTGGATCTCTGTCTCTCGTCCTGATCTCAGTGCTGCCCCCTTTCCCAGGCATCTGGCATTCAGTGATTTGTAAGTTTCAATTAAGTCACTATAAAAAATGAGTAGCTTGAGGGCACTGCTTTATTACTGGTATCCAACTCTGTTTTCATTTACTAAATGGCATTCTGAAATCTTCTGTTCTGAACGTAATCACCTTAGGGTATGCACTGAGCACAGCCCTGGATGATTCAATTATTTCTGAATGCTCTTCTCTCCCCAGAACATAGGGCTTTGCACATTAGCAGCATGTTTAGTGTTTCACAGTTGTTCTCTGCACTCCTCAGGGTTTTCCCAGGAACAGGTTGGAAGTATGCAACTTGCTTCTGCTTCTTGAAAACATGTTACCATTATGTCTCTCCTCAAAGTAGCTGACTTCTCCAGATGAGTGTGTTAAGCTGACAGATATTTTTTGTTTGTTTGCTTGCTTGTTTCTTTACAACTGTGCTTTCCCCTTATTGTTTATGAAACCTTTGCATACTTCTCATAAAGCTAAATTACGGAAATTTATAGAACATGCTTTGTCTATGGGTGTAGGGTCCAGGGGTCCGGGAGGAGATAATGAAAGGAGCCGAGCCTCGTGGTGGCATAACAAAGGCAGGAACAGAACTCAACTGCTTTATTCAGGGTGGGAGCTTCCTTTTTAAAGGGGATTCATTCGAAATTCCCAGCTTGCCACCCGATTGGCTTGGGTTCTCGTCTGGGCAGTGCCTTTGATCAGTGACGTGAGATGGATTCTATTGGTGGAGATGTATGACAGACAGCTTGCCTTGTACCAAGGCAAAACTGCACACTATGACATTGTCCACATGAATTATCAGACAAAATACAGTTTCCACAAAGTTTTCTGGGAAGCTGCCGTAGAGAATCATAATCACCATCGGCATGTACTGTTTCCAAAACTGTCCCATATTCTGCAGGACAAAAACAGTCCAGACCAAGAGGTGAACCATGAACCTCAGAACTACAGCAAGTCTGCAATTCACAGATCAGAGCTGTCAATAAAATTGCAGAGCTGTGACAATAAGTTATATAGATGAGGAAAAAGTGCTGAAAAGAAGGAACATGTCAAAGCCCACACATCTTTCTGAAGGGATATCAGGAGTGAACATTTTAACAAGTGCCGAACTTCGATATTTTTGATTTTGTACAATTTCCAAATTTCAGTTCATTTCATAGGCAATTTCTGAGTAATGAGACAACAGCCAGTGGCTGAACTGCCATGTATTTGAGGAATTCCTCGGTCATTAGTGAAAATCAGAAATGTGCATGTTAGCTAAGTCCCTTATCAGTAGTTATCTAATGTAATTTTGTGCACTCTTCCCTCCTGACCTCCCAGTTGCTGTGGTTCCATTGCCAGTACTATGGTGGCATATCCCATATGTCTGAATGGGCATTTCTCCCTCCTGTCTAATGTAGGCACACATGCTCAAAGTAAGTTTGAAGTCTTTTTGCCCTCTGCTTTGCTACTCAACACCTCAGCAACCTCAGCTGCCCCAGGTCAGTCCAAACAAATACACCAGAGTATTGCTGGGCACTCTGGTATTTCAATTTCTCTGACTTAATTTCTCTCAGGCCTTTTGTGGCTGGGAGATGTGATGGGCTTGAAACTTTTAGCAAAAGCTTGCCAGATTTGACAGTATTCTGGTGAACCAGTGTGTCTTTCAATATCTCAGCTGGTGGACTGCTGAGGAAGCCAGAGCTGCCAAAGTCCCTTGAGCTGGTACAGGGCCAAGTTTACAGATTCTATGTGTCCTATTCAGGATCCTGGAAATCATGACAAAGGCTTTCATATGTGCAGCTCAGGGCACTTCTGTTCATATGAGGGTCTTCTGAGTTCATGGACTCAAGGTAAGTGACCTCAAAACACCTCAGAACTGCCAAGCTTGGAGCTCATGGCAGGTGCTGGCTGCTCCTGGTGGACCTGTTGTCAATGACTTAGGTCTTGATTTCATATCCAAGAATATGTTGTTGTATCCTTTTCCTTCAGCTGGAAAATCTAGAGACATTAGCAAAGGCCAAAGCTAAGTACTCTTTTTCTGGTATTTCTGAGAGATGAATATGTTAGAATTTAATTTTGGAAGAAAATTTGGAAAAATCACCTTTGGTCCTGTAGAAAATGCAATTGAATTTCTGCATCTCCTGCATGTGGCAAGTAGTGCAGACACATAACTTTCCTAGCTGCTCAACAACCCCAGAGCAAATGGAGGAACAGGAGAAATCAGTATCTGAGAGCCTCAGGACCAACAAAAGACCAAATACAGAATGTGGAAGCAGAGATGGCCTTACTGAAGACCAGAAAATCCATCTTTTCATCTTTTTTTTTCAACTTGAAAATAGATTTTTATTTATAGAAGAACATTAATGACACTAATTCCGAAAGGACGGATGTTTGCATCCACTCAAGCTTAGCAAACAAGACAGTATTACAGCTTAACTTCTATTGCTTCTGTAGTGCATGTGCTGTTGCAAAAAAAATTGGAATACAAGAGGAAGTCAAGGCATAAGATATCAATTGAGGCTTTGTGAAGGCATTGTTAAATGTCGTGGCGCGGCTCGGGCTGGCTGCACGCTGCGGCCTTCCATAAGCTCCGCGAGTAGGGCAGCGCTCCTTGGCGGGCAAGTGGGCACGGGCTTGCAGCACACACAGCAGGGTGGGAGCTGAATGACAAAGCAGAGGCGGGAGAGGTCCTTGTATGGAGATCCCAGGTGAGGTTTATCAGCCTGCACACTGAGGGGGTTCCAGGAACAAGAACAGAGGTCTGAGGGTGCAGAGGGTTTTTAAGCGGGGACAGAAGGGGTGGAGTTTAGGGACATGAACCAACAGGTGCAAAGGGTAGGTGAGAAGGAGGGTGTAGCCAGGAATACAAACCAACAGGGGTACAGGGGACAGAGAAACAACTGGAAAGTGTCCTTGTAAGGGGAACAGGGAGAAGGAACGGCCAATGGGCCAAAACACCAATGAGGTAACAGAACTCCAAACAGAACCATATAGGGAAGAACAGGGGCGAGGTTAGGATGGCTGTCCCTCTTGCCCAGTCATGGATAAATCAATGGGCAGTAATATTCTCTAGATGGTGCCCCTCCAGGGCTCAGCCATCAGGGCAGGCCCACCGGCCTCCTCAGTTAAAATCTTGTCATCTGTGAAGGGGTGAGGTTTAATATTTCTTCCATCTGCAATTCAATGAACTTGTACCAATGCAAATCTGATTAAATCAAAGGGGTAGTCACTTCCAATTATTTTTATTAATGACCACAGATATAATCACTGTAAACATAAAGTTCCTGACACTAATAGAAAGGTTTGACCTCTTAAAGCTTAAAACCATTAGTTCGTTTAGCCTGGCCTCCTGTCTGTCAAATGGCTTTTGTTGAAAACAGAATTTGGTTGTTTGGCTTCAATATCCTTCTCAGAAACTCAGCCTGTATTGACTAGGAAACAAAAAATTTTAAAAATATAATGTATGAAAATCATGTGCTTAACTTCTAATTTGAATTTTTCTGTCCTCACATTTCAGCCATTCTTCTTGTGCTTTCTGGAATGAAGAGATTTTCACTGTCAGATATCACTGCATTCTGATAGAATTATTTATCAAGTTTGGGTTTTTTTAGATAGGCAAAATTACTGTTCCTCCCTGTGCTGTTACTTTATCCTATACATAAACAATTCCTATAGCTGTTTTTTGAAGCCTCTCAATTTTTTTTAGAAAAGCATATCAAATTTGTCCCCAACATCCTTGCCTGTTTATTATTTCCCTGACATATCCTTAGGGATCACATTACACGGCATTTTTTTCCACACCATTACACAGCTGTTTCTTCACCCAGACTGTTTTGGAATCAATGACTTCATGATCTCATCATCTTTTCAAAGGATGCAGTCACTCACCTGAAGAAGGAATGAGTTTTACCTTCTAAGGGCAGGGGCTCTTTGGCTGAATGGAGGGCAGATGAGTGCAGGCAAGTTGCTGATTATGAGGAAGAAAATTGATTCTAAGGAAAGCTTTAAAACCCCTTTGTAGCTGTCCTGGGGCAGTGTTTTGGATTTTGAGGTTGGCAGTTCAGCAGCGTTGAAATGGAGGAGCAGGAAGCACAAGGGCTTTTGGGTGGAAAGTGAGTAGCATGTGCCTCCTGTTTGCTGGGATGATATCCTATGGGACTTATTGCTCACAGTATGGATACACGATGATACTGCCCTGATACAGCTTCTATAATATTTTTAGTATGTTTCTAGTAACTTCCATGAAAAAAAAAAAATGCATTTTAGGTTGAAAATCTCTTTCACATACATTGCAGTCAGAGTCAGCCTCTTGAAAATCCATTTAAAGAGCAAATCATGGGCCTCTAAAAAGAGAGGCAGAAAAATCTTAAAAGCACGAAATACAGTGATTTGGAATAAAGGAAGCTTAAAACAGACAACATCTGTTGTTTTCAATCCCATGGGATTTTCTGCTTTTTTTTTTTTTTCCAAATCCCGGCCATTAATGAAGAGCAATGTCAGATTTAGAAAGGGAAAAAAATTATTTATACAAAATTAGAAATATGTCTGGAAATCTGAAATCCTTGAGTATATAAGCCAGTGTCTGCTCCAGATCTGTCTTTGCTAATGGAGACAAGTCCAAGTATTGTGTCACCACAACAGTTTACAAGTACTACCATATACTTAATCAGTCTACAATGGGATAAATATTTGCTGGAGAAAAAGAATTTGAATTTAATTTTTAATGGCCAAAGCTGGATGCAGAATTGGACCCAGAGGCTAAGTGGAATTGCTATGGCATATAGGGTAGCATAGGCTACTTAAAATAGTTCTGGGATCACACAGTTTCAGGGAAATACAGAATGTTTCAAAGAATAACCAGGGTTATTAAGATATTGCTAGAAATAGGTTTTTTTAAGTCTACAGGTTTTTTAATACATATTTCAGCATAATAAATAGATGCATATGTTTTCTTAAAGTTTTAGAAAACTTGACAGCAGTTCTGAGATAGTGAATCAACATGCCAATGTCTTAACAATGTCATAGCTGGCACTGCAGAACTCTTCAAGTATCCTGTGGTTTCTACTTTTTGTGTTAGAAAAGGAAGTGTAAAGGGAAGGAGTCTGAAAGTAGCTACAACACTGAACACCTTCTCTTGCTGCAGGTATGGGAGTAGCCCTTTGGTTGCATAAGCTCATTACATGCATTGACATATTTTTGTACATTGTGCCATAAAGCCAGACAAGGAAATTGCTGAATTATATCGCAATCTCTAAACAAACTGACCTGCTATGCAGATTTCTGGCTTAAGAGAAGAATTAAGTTGAATGTGCAAAATAAGCCTGAGCTTTTTGCCACATCCCTGAACATTTAAATTCTATCCTGCTTGTGAGTAAAAGTTCATACACCCTTAACTCTGTGAGGGGAACCAAGGAAAAATCTTCAGATGCCTTGTTAGCAGTTATTTTGACTGGAGGGATCTGTCTCTAAATTATCGCTATCCCTTGCTCAGCAAGTTGCACTGATCACAAGTGCCACCAAGCCAACATCCCTTCCTCATCTGAAAATCCAAGTACCATCATTTGTTGAGTCACATACCTTGCCTATGTCGTTTGTTGCTGTTGCAGCCTTTGGGCTGGTCTTCAGAGTGCAGTCCAGTTGCAGTTCCCTCCTTGCACAAGGCTTTGGCAAATCGGACGTGTCGACTCTCCCTGCCGGCTGCCTTGACATCCACACAGCACTGGAGCTCTTGTTCAGCCATTCACAAAGACCTGTAGACTGCAGGTCATGTTAACCCTTAGGGAGCCTTCCCTGCTGTCCAGAGGTACACGGCTGGGCTGCTGAAACTCTGTGTCCCAGGGGAAAAGATTTTGAAGGATGACTGCGTGGCCTTCTCAGGGCTGGTGGAGCCATTGCATTTCACTCACTGGACACATTCAGGAAGGGGCTTGCAAGAGAGCTCTTTGCTTATAGCCTCCCTCTTCCCCCCAGTAATTATAGTCTTGTTTGCCAAGCCAAGTGAAGAGCTGACAGGGTGAAACACACATGGTGCTAAGCAAGTCCTCCGCTTTGCACATACATACTGTTACCTGCCTATAGCAATAATAATTCTAATTTGTCCATGAGCTGCACTGAGGAGTGCTTTCAAGATATACATCTCTCTTAAGCTCCTTCACAGAGTCCTTACAAGCAGCATGTATATGGAAATAATTCAACAGCTCTGGAGTACATCACAGATCACTGTTTATTGAAGCAGTGTGTATATGGTGTTTTTTGTTAGTGGACTGTAAAGTAATGAAAAAGTTAATCATGTAACTTCAGCTTTGATTTCCATTCTTATTAATGCTGCTACCACATCTCTGATACAGATGAGTTGCAACAGTACAAGGGAGGATTAGCTTGATTCCTAGCTTTCTTAATGATACTGATACAGTTATTTTATTAAGGTTCTTGTTATTTTTGCTTATCTTGGACTGCTCTGAGAGGTTTTTTATGCAAGAAAAAAAGAAGGGGCATGAACTCTGTGGTAAATCCACTGACTCAGTTTAATATTGACAGCTTTATCTGGACTTAAGCCACTGTATAAGGGATCCAAATCTGAGCTGACTTCTGACTGTGAGCACGTAGGAATTTTTTTTTATTTTTTTTTATTGTGAATTTGATAGTGTTTCAATGTTTGCAGTAGTCTTGTAAGTCTAGATGGTTTAAGGTTCATTCACTGTGTGAGCTGACCATCTGCTCTCGGTAATTGCAAATTCACATCCAGTATTAATGAACTGTTCCTGTGTTCTTGCATTTCTCTGAAATGCCTCTGGCAACTGTTCCCTCCTCACATGGAAAAGTCACAGCAGCTGTGGGATTCACAAGGACCTCAGTGCTTGTCTCTTGCTACACTTCTGGCAGCTAACCGCAAAGTGCAAATAATTTTTCTAACTGCCTAATAACTGCAAACCCATTAAGTGTAAATTCTGTGACACCAGAAAATAAAACCAAACCACTTGCTTTAAAAGAGCCCTAATGGGATTAGAGACTGTGTGAACACCTGGGGTTGCTCTCAGGGCCGCCTAACTGGAACATGTTAGAGATAAGGACCCAGCTTTTCCTTGAGCGTTGGCCAGAGGGACTGCAAGCTGCCCAGTAGAGCTGGGGCTGGAAGTATGAGATGGGGATGTGCTTCCACATCTCCAGGCACTCCCTGCATAGTTGCCTTCATAAAGTGGAAAAACACTCATGCCACTTCCCATGTTTTTCTTTTGCTAACAAACTACCAGACTTCTGTTTTCTTAATTTAAAAAAAAAAAAAAAAAAAAAAAAAAAAAAAGTTGTGTTGATGAATGAAGTGAGATCTGTCTTAAATTTATTTACCCTCCTGTGATAAAGGACCAGTCCCAGCAAGAGCCCCAGACAGTGCTTTGCACACTGCTCCCAGCACATTGGTTTGGTGTGCAGGGTGTGCTGCACCCTGCACAAACCGTGTGTTGGTTTCCTCCTGCTCTGGAGCTACAGTCACAGCATGAGCTCTGCTGTGGCATCCCTGTGTGCTGCATCGGGACAAGCCAAGTGCCACAGCCCAAGGATCCCCATCACGCCGTGCTGGGAGGGCTGTTGGCCTCAGCATCAACCCAAACACTGTCTCCTGCACTGAGGTACTTACCAACAGCTACCACTAAATATCTTTATGAAGTGCAAAAGCCAAAATCCTCTTCTTCTACACTGAACTGACTGAGTTGTGCACTTGAACACAAGCTCCCTGATCATTAGTGTCCTGTAAAATGGCCATGCAAGGACACAGTGGCACTCACATTTTGCATCATACCTTAATGCTTTTGAGGTGTCTGACCACCAGCCAGAAGGTGCTTAAACCCACATTCCCCAGTCTTAATAGGATGTTTCACCACAAGGTTGCCAAATACTTGAGAGCAATACAAGAGAAATAAATATATGTTTTTACTAAGGTCATTGGTTTTTATTGAGCTGCCCAAAAATTTCATTTTAGGAATTGTGTGACATTTATGCTGTTTAATGATCTGTGGCACAAGTGTGGAACATGACAGAGGTTGCAGAAGACACAGAAGTATTTAATCCAGATGGCAGAACATAAAGGAGCTTGAACAGGGCATAATTAAGCTAGTGTGTATGCACACTAACAGGACATAATTAAGCTGTGTGCGTATGCACAGCACAATGACAGATGAAATACAACATTGCAGAGAGAGGGGCAATCAATAGCTGTGAAGAATAATCTGATCTACATTAACCCTTCATAGCTTTCTCGATAACCTGTCACAAGCTTGCAAGAAGAGATTTGAATGTGATTTCCAGCCTGGGGCTCTGTAGGGGCCATGATCTTGTGCCTCCTGTGGAATTCCAGGTTTGATGTACTCCCTTAGAGCACAACTCTGGGCAGGTCTCCTCTCCTAATTTTCATCTGTTTCCCTGTGTCCCCCACAGTGGGGTGGGATATAATAAGCAAAGCCCCATTTGGAGTTAAACTGGAGAAACTGAGTATTGCTTCTTTTTGTTATGCTACCCCTATGTTTTTCTCAGCATACTAAGAAACACCCTCGGGTTTCTTCCCCGCAAACCAGCCTCCACGGTGTTTGTCTGTGCACGTGTTTGTTGCTGCAGTTCTCCAGCAAACGCTGCTCATTAAATCCCCCTCATGCTTGGCATCCTTTCTGTTGACTACTGCAGCTGGCCAGGCTCCAGTGAGTGATGTTCAAAAAGCACAATTGATTTTAAAAGTGACCCATTAAATTTGGCTACTCATTGTTTATTTTGGGCTTGTCACAGAGGAGTAGCTTCCCTCCAGCCAGCGATAGCTTCTTCTCCTCATCTTTCTGATCATCCTCTTCATCCATCTCCTCCTCAGGTTTCCAGTTGTAGGTGAGCAGAGCCGGCTACCCACAGCACGTCCTAGTGCTCCCACTGGCCTGCCAGGACTGGGGTGCCTTGCTGCACTAAGGAAGTGTTAAGATTTTAATGTCAGAAGAAAATATGTCTAATTTTTTGGTGCTTCCCATTCCTCATCTCCTCTTCACTGGATTCCGACAGCCGGGGCCGGGGCAGGCATAAGGGCTTCACGGCCTCTAGTGGGCAACGGCCAGAGCTGCAGGACTTCCCAGCCACTTCCATGGAAAATTGTATTTTTTGTAAACGGGGGTATGTTTACCCTGGTTTCCTATGGGAGCAAGGCTTGTGCAAACACTCCCTCTGTGTGCGCCGTCTCCACACCCTCGGCGGCTCCGGAGCCTGATTTCAGTTTGATTTGACGGAGGTGCGGAGATTTCACAACCGGTGCCTCCAGCGTTTGTGTCAGTAGGTGTGCCTGTGTCAAGGGGGAGCTTTAACGCTTTTTCTAACAGCAAGGCTATTATTGTACAACTTCACACAGTACGAGACTCCAGAAATAACAACATCGGAGAGAGTTTGCATGTATGGGAAAAACTGCTTTAAAACCCCTTGTGAATCTCATTTGTACACGTGTCCTTAGAAATCCTGACCCTTAATTTTGTTTAATAATTTGGTTATTGGTTGTTGAAAACATGTCTTTTCCATTTCACTGTCAGATAGTCCTGGGAAGGAAGAGGGGAGATTCTTCTGGTAGTTGGTAGTGGCCAGACCATCACAGCACACTGTCTCCTGTGTTGCTTATAAATCTAAACCGGTGCTTGAAAGACTCAAATCTTGTATTTTCTTTCTGTTTTTAGCTTCTCTATTTAGACTGGTTTATAACAGCAGTCATTAAAATACATCAAATAAAAATGAAGCTCAGAGATGGATTCTTCATCAGAGTTCAAAGATGCAGTTTCTGTATGTCAGTAGGAACATAGAAATTAATTTAGACCACTTAAAACCTTCCTGCAAAGTGGCTGCACATGTGATACCTTTTCTTTTCCTTGTTTTTGCTTGGCTGTATTAAAGATGGGAGAAAAGTTATGGCTGGACTGCGGGCTCACTTTGGGTTAATCCAAGAAAGCAAGCAGTCCTTCAAGTGAACAAACGGAAATGTGTTGTCTCTTTAACCATGTCTTGCTTCTTGCAACATTTTTGTTGCAACCTCTTTTTCAAGTCATATATTGAATGTCTTAGTTTACTTAGAACATCCAAAAATACTTTTTAAATATAGTGAAACGGATCTAGATTGAAGCTGTAGGAAACTGATCTGTAAGTGTGCTTGAAGTGGTTAGGATGGGACTTTTCATTTTAGAAGCACTTATTTCTCATGTGTTGCAAACACTTGAAATGACGGAATTACTGGTAATGACTTTTCTGAGTTCATAACACAAATGCCTAGCCTGCAAAGAAAATTACTCACATGGAATCATTCTGCTTTGTCTTTGGATACAGAGTATCTCACAGAGGTTTTTTTTACCCTCTCATTTTTCCTAGAAGTGATTTTTGAAAACAAAACCACAGTGTGGCCTTTTAGTGCAAGGAAGTCTTTGTTGCTTTTGCCAAGAGAGTTAGAGGAGGACAAGGCCAAGTGTGGCATCATTCACCAAGTGTGGTATGCAGAAATAGGTCTAATTGGGACCATCTTAGGAGGTAGTAGAGTATTTTAAGTTAAATCAAATATTGCTGTCTCCGACTCTTCTGAGAAATCCTTTCTTTCTGTTCCCTTGTACTAATGCTCTTTGGGATTTCTAAAATCCAGTAGTGGCCTCTGCCTTGGCTGCATTGGTTGTAAATGATAGTTTCACATGTCTGGGTACCTTCCCAGCACTGACATACATAATCAAGATCCTTATATCAAATCTCACTTTGTAAAAAATTGAGAATCCATCATCTTCTTTGCCCAAAGCTGCATAATGTACTGCCAGTTTTTGTTTTTCTTTAATTTTTTCTCCTCTGTATATCATGCTAAAAGATCTGAAGGATGATGGTAATAGAAATATGATTAGTAAAGGTTTTTGTACATGTGTGTGTTGAAAGAAAATTAATTTGTGAGTAGCATAACTGACCAAAGAACCAAATGTTAGTTTTTTGGTTTTCTGAAAAGTTAGGAAGACAATGTTTCATACCTCAATGATGCTGAATTTTGCTCAAAAAGAATCTTTTTGAAGATGTTTAAAAAATTAATTTTATATCATGAAATAGTCACCAGCCAGACTCATCTGCTTTCTCTTCAGTCAGTGTGAGGATGGGAGAATCACACACTGAGGGGCATCGCTAACATGGAGAAGTCATTGCCATTCCCCTAAGTTCTTGTTCAAAATAAACCTCTGATGTCTTGATTACAGCCTGTTAAGCTCCAGAGCAGTTCCTCAGATGAGTTGACAGCATGTAAGCATTTTTTTCTGCTGATGTTTGAGGTAGGCCTGTGCAGAAAAACTTTGTCTTCCCCTCTTGGTTAGGGACAACTGTCTCCTGCGATAAGAAGTACTGTACTTAATTTTAACATATCCGCCCTTAAAATCTCTGGGAAATGCATGAAACTCTGCAAGAGGCGTGAGTGGAGTCAGTTTTGTTGCAGGAGGTCTTACGTATATGGATGTGAAAACTTCATGTTTTCAGTAGAAGTGAAAGAGCAGGTGCTGGAACATTTGTTTCCTCCCAAGCTCCAGCCTGCAGTAGTAGAGGTAGTAAAAAATTTGTACCAGGAGAGCTGCTTTGTGAAGAACTCTGCTTGTCTGTTTTCATAAGCATGGCTATGAATTTTTGCATGTAAATGTAAGAGCTGAGTTGCCATGGGGTATTTAAGGCCTAAGATCTTCACTCAACAAATGCACTTTCTGTAGAGGGGCTTTCAGATGCTGGGAATGTTCTCACCATAATTTTTAAATGTCTGCATTTAGATGCTGTTATCTATTTCTGATCTGGAAATGTATTTTGGTCAGGCCTTAAGAAAATTAGTATCAATACCACATCAGCTTTAAGATTCCATAAATCCTATGGAATTACCTTGATATATTTGACATAGTCGCAGATCCTGCTTGCTCATAAAGAGGTGTTTGGGAAGATAGTAATCTAGTCAGATAAATTACCTGAGATAGTGACAGACCTGGCAGTGAGATATGATGGTGATAAATCTATACTTAGTGCCATGACACAGTCAGCTGCCTTAACTACAGCTGCTGTGAGAGACAAGAAGTTTCACCCTGGGCAGTGACCATACCTGTTACAGAAACTTCAGCAGTCCCACTACAGCAGCATTTGGAAGGAGGCCCTTGAAGTCTTAGGCAGTACAGGATGTGTTCTCGGCCTTTTACTGCTCCCCAAGCCAGTGGTACTCTTAACACTTGGCTAGGTATTTGTGGAACACTGTTTCCATATGTATTAGTGCTCAAAACCATTAAGTGTTCCACAGCTCTTTTACAAGAGGAGTAATTACATCCTGTTGGCAGAAATTACTCCTGCTGTTTAATTTGGAAACCATAGTCTTTGCTTCCAGTCTTGTGTTGCTGCACAGCAAAGAGTGGCTGCATTTTCTGCCCAGGGTGGTGGCACTTCTCTTTGATATGTGCATGGGGGATGGTAGTGATGCTGGTGCTGTCCCTCAGGATGGCATTTCAGGTTTGTCTGTGAACGAGTTAATTTTAAATGGTGCAGGCATATAGCTTCAGAAATCCAACTTTTATTCACAGCAACAAAAATATCTTTTCTAGCTCTCATTTCCCTGCATGAGGGATGCTGGGCCAGTCCCCGAGAGCATTGGGTCTTGAGGCAAATGCTGATGCTGAACTTTTCTCTCTTACTCTGTCCTTTTAAAGCCTTTTATGTACAGAAGGAAACTAGGACTGCAGATGATTATTGTCTACTAATGATGTTTTTAATTACTGATTTTCAGGACACCCAATTAACTTTCTGCTGAAAACAAGAATTTTTTTCCTCCCTTAAAGCCACCCAGTGATTCAGATTTTAATATAAACTTTTAAAAGTTTTGACTCATGCAGCAATTCCAAGAATTTTTATTTCTGAACTCTTTGAGGCATTTTAACATACTAATGAAATACCATGCCTCTGTCATCCACAAAGTGAACCTCATGTTAAACAGGGCTTGCTGTCACCGAAGTATGGCAAGTGCCATTTTGAGGGCCCTTGAGATGCCTTGGTCACACAGTGTCCCCTTAGCAGGAGCGTATTGCCACACTGTCCCAGGCCCGGCCTGCAGGAGCACAGAGGCGACAGGGAGGTGCCATTGAATGGAGCATGGCACTGCTGGTCCTTGGGAAGGGAAAAATATTGGGAAACAGAGCTTGCTGAAGAGTGTTTGGAATCAGGGTGGAATTTATCAGCTGATCAGTTTGATCAAGCCAAAGGGAACTGTGTTGGGCCAGGCTCTGGGAGGCCCTGCTTTGCCCGGAGACAAGTGGGAGATCAGCAGTGCTTTGGTCGCATGATGAGCAAAGCAGAGAGGCCCTGCTTGGCTTTCATAAGTGAGACTCAAGCTATAGAGTCCAGAGCTGAAAAACATTTATATTGTCTATTAAAGGGAACACGTGTGACACAGAGATATGCCATGTAAACTCCAGAGATTTTCCAGCCGGAGAAAGACTAAATGAGGACCAAGTATAAATGAGAGAGGTTTTTTGGAAAAGAAAGTTAGGTAATCCATATTTTGATCCTTCAAAGAATGTGTTTGATATTAAAATGCAAAAGCTTATGGCTTTCTCATCAGGTGGAGATAGCGCTACTGTCCTACTTTGTATAATGACCACAATAGTAAATGAATGTTCAGGATCTTTTTGGGAAATGGCAGTCAGAGGTAAGAGCATCTACTGCATGAAAGCTGCCCAGGAGAAAATCCCTCACTCAACATGTTATTATTACAGTTTTCTGTTTTAGAAAGGAAGTTTTCAATTTGCTTTTTTGTTTTGATTTTGCCTCAAATATCCATTTTGATGCAGAGTTTCAAATAGTAATTATCCAGCACTGTTTTTCCTTTCCCCGTGTCTTCTTGCTGAAACTGATGCAGCACTTTGTGTTCCCTCATCTCTATAACTTACCAAATTCCATCATCTTTAGGAGAAAATATGAGTGTGTTTCTAGGGTAAACCTGAAAATAGGGTTCATTCATTCCTGGTAGCACAAAGTAAGGACGTGCAATAAGAAAGTGGGAAGAAAGGAAGTGGGCATGCGGTGGGGCACTCGCTCCATGTGCCCTTCCTCTGCAGGCAGCTCAGTCTGCAGTTGTACCGTGGTTATCAGTGGCGTGGTAGCATGATTAGGGAACAGAAGCGGGAAATACTGGCAGAATCTGGGAGGCTAGCAGTTGGGAGCAAGAAAGGAGATCAAAGGCTTGAGTGCGTTTGCAGACTGGAGAATAATTGCAAGTCACTCCTGAAATGTGGGCTGGCAGTGCCACCTGGCCATCGGCTCTGACTGGCAGTGTATTCCCACAGGAGAGGTGAGTACGTGACACAGGGGGGCACATCTGCAACACTGTGCTCAGTTCTCATTCCCTGTGATCCAGCCCCCATTCCGCTTGCACCACGGGATTCAGAAAAGCTGTTAGAGGGGAAATGGCTTGTTTTATCAAAGGAGACTGAAATAGGGCTGTCCTGTAGTCTCCAGGACCCAAAGATCTCTTGGCTGATCTTGTTGTTGCCTTCAAATGGAAGGTGAAAACTAATGACGTGAACTAGAGCTGGAGGACCCAAGTGTAGCTCAGCTGTGGAGAAGTTTCAGCTGAAAATGGATGTCCAGACTATCAGAGAAGGAAGACTACAGAGCAGTGGTGCAGAGGATCTGTAGGCAGACACAAGTGCTCATCTTCATAGATAAGCATCTTAATCTTGCTCACCTTTCCATCAGTGTCCTCATACCTGTTGTTTCTTCTCAAAGAGTTCAAGGCTCTCCCACATCTTTCTAGTGTCTCATGCATTCTGTCTTAGCAAAGCAAAATCTGACAGTAAGAAGAAATAATGTGTTCTTGAGTACCTTAGGGTTTGAAGATGCAAAATGCAAGGTTTTTAATAAATCTCTTTACCACGTTATAGGCAAATACACTACAGTCAGAGTGCCTTTAAACTGTTAAAGCTTTTCCCCAGACAGCCTCATGATAGAAGGCTTGATATATTTAAATATATACCATTCCCAAAAAGAGTTCAGAGCCAAGCAGGCACAGCCATCCTGGTTGCATGGAGAAGTCTGAGCTCTTCTAATTACAAATCGCTGGGGGAAAATGGCAAGTCATTTATTCATTCTCCTTCCCCTTCCCAGCACAGTTCTGGGGAGCTGAAACCGTTCATGAGCCTGGTGTGCCAGCAGGGTCGTGGCAGATCTCACAACCCTCTCCAGGTGAGGGGGAAGTGAGGGCTGCACAACAGTGACAGGAGGAACTATTCTGCTGTCCTTCATCCCTGTGACAACACCTGTACTACCAAACAAGGGAGAATCACAGATCCCACAGCCAGGGAACACAGGCGGACTCATGTTCACACTGCTTAGGAAGAAGTTGGTAGAAGTGGTCCAAAACAGGGACCAGCACTGCAGGGGATTGTTTTCTGGGACCTGAGCTCATTCCATTGCCTTGGATTCAGCCATACTGGGCTGCTGTAGGGCTGTGTTCACAATTAGCAAGTAGTGTGGCCCAATAGAAGATTTGCAGAGAGAAAAAGTCCCAATAAACCATCATCTACGCTACCACATTTTGCTGCCTTATTGGGAATTTACTCTAGTTTGAGCCTGTTAACTGAACTCACTAGTGGTAGCAGCAAATCTACCCTTTCATCCCTAAAGAGCTCAGTGCACTCTCTGGAACTAAAGCACATGGGGGATGATGTAGAATAAATATATTTATTTCTACCTGCAGCAAACTTTTTTTCTTATTATTCAGGTGATGGTCAGCAATCTCAGGGCAGAGAAAGAGCAAATCTTGCCCTCTGTACTGTAAACATTACTCCAGATATTAAACAAAATGCTCTATATCTAAATATATGCTTGGAAGATCCTCCATATAGTGCATGTCACACCGTGGTATTGAGTATTTAATCTCTTTGGAAACCTTTGCTAGTGAGTCAAAATTCTGTTATTATTCAAGTGGATATGTACTGCTGATGGGTCTCGTTTATGGATTTTCAAGTACACTTCAAAGGTCAAACAAGTAATTTTAATCGGTTATGTGGGGGTTTTTTGACAGCCGATAAGTACTGAATGTACAACAGCACCTGGAAAGCAGATTTGCTATATTTACCATTACATATTTAGACTGGGTGCAGGGACAGTGCTTTGCCCACGCTCATTTCACTCTCCATCATCAAATTACCGGCACTGATCAACCAGTGCATCCACAGGAGAGCACTGTCGTTGAAGCACTTCAGATCTGAGTCACAGCTTGGACAGGGGCCCAGGACCTGTGTCTTATGGCTGCTGGTTAAGAGAGTAGTAGCTGCATCAGAGTGGTGTTGTCCTTGGCTCAGAACATTCCTGGCTGCTTAAGCCATACTGCTTTCTCCTAGGCTGCCAGGCTGGTAACCATTTGGAAATTAGCCTGGTGTGGTCGTTCTGAAATTCTTGTGTGCAGGTCACTCGTGCCTTGGTGGTAGAGATCAAAGGTGACAACTGACTGTCCTCACTTACTGTCTGCAGAACTGAAAGCAAAGAAAAAGAGAATATTTTCCCATTTCCACAATATCAATCATGGACTGGGAGCAAGGCCTGAGCTCAAGTGCTGTGGCATCAGCTTTTATCATGTGAACTAAAGGGCTGACTGCAGTGCTTATGGGAGCAGCAGTACCTATGGGGATGAGCAGAAAGGCTGACCAGCCCCAAAATGAAACAGAGGAGATTCTTCAGCTTAGGAAAAAAAGACAGTCAAATTGGATCTGGCAGAAGCCCACAAAGTCATCTATCATGTGGAAAAACTGGACCTGGGAGAATTGTGGGGCTTGTAATGAAGTGGTTAGATAGTCAGAATAAATAGACAAAAGTGGGTTTTTTGGTGTTTTTCCACTGCATTTTTGGAACACAGTAGTGTAGAGTGGACAAGACTCAAAAAAGGTTGAGATTCACTCATAGAAGACTAGTGATGCTATAGTCCAGCTCCAGGAGCTGGCAGGACAAGGCCAGGGGTCTCAGCTTGCTGGGAGGTGAGCAGCACACTTTGGCAAGAGCCGCTGTTGGCACATGCTGCTCTTGCACACTTCCCGATCAGAAACCCGAGGAGTTCTTCATCAAGCCTACAGCAGCAGCTCAGCTGCTCTTCAGTGTGGGCAGCAGTCAGGGGAACTCATGGGCCACCAGGACACAGGCAGCTGTTAGTAAGGAAGGAGTTGGTTTTAGCCCTGGCAACACTTTCAGCTGGGATGCAGCTCTCCATAGAAAAATCCCAGAGAGAACACGAGGATTTTGTAGCCCATTCAGACTGTACCCAGATCTGCCCAGTCATTTTTCATTTCCACAGCACAGTTTCATAAGAAGATCTGAAGGGTGGAGGATTAGAACAATTTACAGTTTACAGAAACTCGGCTCTGTTTTGCTGTTTTCATGGGAACAAAGTTCGTAGTGCTGGCTTTATGGTACCACCTTGCTTTTATTCTCCACACTTTGTTAAACATGATAATGAGCTCAGCGCTGTGTAGTGCACTTAGTGCTGTGCAGAAAATAAAAGTTATTTCCTGACCACACTTCAGAAGAGCTGCTGTGATGGTAAAGGCTCTTTCAAGCTTAGGGCTGCTAGCCTAAACAGGATGTACACAGGGCTAGTCTGTCAGAAAGCTCTGTATTGCGAGTGTAAATTTATCTTTGTAAGAACGACAAGCTCCTGTTCAAAGCACAGCACTATATAAAGCAGTTCACCAAGGCTGTAAGTTTTACCATATTCTACCGCCTGGAACAGAGGGGAGTTTTGTATTACATTAATCAGCTTCTAAGCCCTGAAGGTCACAATTATCTGGCCACTATTTTTCAGTATTAGTGATTTTAGTACATGATTAACTTTCATGTACGCATCATTAAGATGAGGAATTGTTTTTGGAGTTTCAAATAGAGCAGCAGGTCTTAGCTGTAGTATTTGCCATACTTGCTCAGCCACTCTTAAAAGGGATGATTTATAGAAAATCCAGCTGTGAGTTTTCGTTTCTTCAAGAGCAGGAGGCGGGACTAGAAACCAACCTAAAACCAAGCAGAGCATTGATCAGAGTAGAAATGATGTAGAGCACAGCCCCGCAGACAACAGCTAAGCATCGTGGAAGTATTAGCTGGCAGCGATAAGGAGGCAGAAGCAGAGGTCGGTGACAGAGGAGCCATCTGTCAGGAACTGGGAATCTGATTTCAAGAGAGCAGAAAATGAAGTAAAGAAGAAAGTGATTTTGGTTCAGAGGTACGGTGGAGCCCACAGATATCTGTGGACAGTAAGTTTCTATACTGGAACAGGGGTGTTTAATACAGCAGCTAATACTGTTTGAAAGGGCTTTTCAGCTTTGAAAACAGACATAAGTAGCTCCTGTATTAAATAGCTTTTACTTAAAGTTTTTATTTATGTGTAAGATGTAAATAAGCTTATCTGTTTGAGGTGGCTTGTTTAAAAACTTGTAAACAAACTTTAAAACTGCTGGTGTCCCTTACTTCAGAGGGTGTTTTTTTGTTTAATAGAGTCACCTCCTGTCGAGGATAAGATTTGTTTGTAACCTTTCAGAAAAATATCTTAGAAGAAAAGGCTGTTTTGGCCCCAGCTGTGAGGTGAAAAAGGGTAGGCAAGAATATTTTTTCTGGAAAGGGGAAAGGAGTTCCCACCCAAATAGATCTAAACTAACTGGAACTACAGTGTATAAACACCCCGGGGCTAAATCCTATCCTCAGTTACACTGATGTAAGTCAGGTTTCAGTCTACTGTAGTTAATAAAATTACTCCTGATTTAATTAAGGATAGAATTTGTTTGCACATTTCTTAATAATGAAAAAGCCCCATGGTTCTTTCCAAAATGCATTTTATGTTAACAGATTATTAAGGACTTGCTTGAAAATATGTTAAAATTTCTTGAAAACTCACACTGTGATGCATCTTTTGTCATATACTTGTATTCTTCTTTGAAATTAGCACAAAAACCAGCATGAGATATTGTAAGCAATCCTATTATTTCTTGTTAGCAGGTTCTCAGATAAGGTTTGCATTGCTCATAATGTCATGCACATTTCACTTCAGTGGCTTATATTTGGGGTGATATGCTTTAATCCTAAAAAGGTTTGTGGATCTCCAACTGGGAATAATATAGTGGTATTATCTGTAGCAAAAAAGTGTCAGAGTTCTGTACAAGACCCCAGACTGTCTGATTGGGAGTGAAACTGTTCTATTACAAATTGTACAGAAAAATTAGTCTTGTTGCTGTGGTTTTAGTGTACGAGTTAGAAGCAGAAGCATTGGCTGCTGACTGAGAGAAAAAAAAACAAGTAAAACCCACTCACTATTATGGCCCAATATGGATGACAAAACACTGTAGCATGTGTGGGAAAATGGCTGCAGTCCAATGTCTGGAACCATTTATCTTCTGGTAGAGTCTGGAAGATGACTGGTTTATGTATTTTACAGAAATCCCTGCTGATTGATTTCATTTACTTAGGAGGAGGGGTCACAGTGACTGATGGCAGGGACAACTGGGGCAAAAAGTGGATTCTTTGCATTATCCTGACATCCTGTTCTGGTTGGGGTTATTGGCACCTTTTGAAGGGACCATACTGGACATGTCTTGCTGCTGCATTTGCTGCTGCACACAGCCAGAAGTTTGCTGCTTTTTTCTGGGTCTCAGCAAGCTGAGAGTTGCAAGTTGTGCTTCCACTATTGCCAGGCACATTTTGGAAATTATGATTTGCAGAGGTTTGAAGGGGAATGGACAGAAATGGGTACACGTCTCTGTAACCTGCCAAAAGCTTGGCTGATGGTAAGTGCTATTATTGAAGAGGGAGGAAAGACTTCGTGAAAGCTCTGGGGGAAAGTCCGTTTTCAGTGTGTGAGGCTTGCAGAAATAGCTTGTCCTTCCTTAGCACATGAGATTTGTATGCTAGGGTGATGATACTGTGTTTTTCTGATGTTTGTTGCTAAAATAGCCACAATTCCTGGCATTTCTTTATTTACATGGAATAAAGAGCTTGCCAAGCACATTAGAAACAACAGGGATGTGCTGTACATCAGTGTTATTCATTTATCTCTCTGTTATTTTTATGTGTGTTCTGACAGCCTGTCTGTCAAGGTGTTTGCCTTCAAATCAATTCAGCTCACATCACAGCATGACAGGCACTTGTTATGTACCAGGCATGTCTACAGGCATTTGCTTTCATGTTGCAGAGAATGAGTGCCAAGATTTTCATATGATGAAACAAGAGGGTGGGGGACATGTTTCCTAGTCAGTAAGTACACTGCTACTATGTTGTTTAACAAAAATGGAGAGGAAAATGGATTTTTCAGTTGACAGTACTACTTCATTTGGTACCCTTTAAGCTCTTCACAGGGTCTTCTACTAATGGTTACAATGCCAAGTCCAATGCAGGATCGCATAACAAACCTGGAGAAAGGGAAAATTATGTGTGTCCCCCATCACATCCAGTTTCCCAGACATAACCACTTAGTACAGTCAAGACATTTTTCATTGACAGAGAGAGAGAAAAAAAAAGAAAGAGAGAGAGAGAGAAAGCAAGAAACCAAGAAAGAAAGAACAAGCAAGAAAATCTTCTAATGTACCCTAACTGCTGAGGAAGTTTCCTGTATTTACCAAGTTTTTTTTATCAGAGCAGTAGGAGCAGTTAAGCACTGTGCTTGAACAGTATCTCAAGAATAAACTCAGTATCACCTCTCTTCTGGACAGTGTTCTATACTGTTACTATGCACTGTCATTCAGCCCACTCAGGTTCTTCGGTCTCACTGCTCCTCATGCCATCTTGATGTGCTCTCATTTTCTGTCTCTGTGTGTTGAGGATGTGCTTATGGCTATCAAACATTTTGTTTTTACTCACGTGTTGACCTCTGATTTGGATTTGTAAGTTTACAGGAATTTAGATTCATTGTAACCTTTTCTATTTTCTTAATTTCGTCCACTTCCTTCTCTACGCATGTTTTGGTTATCCTCTCACAAAACAGTTCCTTGTTGGCACCCTCCCAGAGGCATAGCTTCTTTTGCTCTTCATTAATTTAATTGGAGCCTTTCCTGCTTTTTGGTATATCTAACTCAAGAGGACAATGGGTAGTGCCATGGGTTCCAGGGGAAG
This sequence comes from Picathartes gymnocephalus, assembly GCA_013390045.1. NCBI lineage: Eukaryota > Metazoa > Chordata > Aves > Passeriformes > Picathartidae > Picathartes > Picathartes gymnocephalus. Next base: position 164,888 of record WEKY01039638.1, read on the forward strand.
GTACCGATTACCTTCCTTGGGCATGCCACTGAGCTGCTGCCTGATGATCCAGAACAAATCTAGTGCCCCAGCTACTTTTTCAGATCTGCCTTTATCACAGGGTCCTTAATGGGGTCTCTCTTGCTTGAGAGAGAGAGTGCTGGTAAACAGATCCACTGTAAGTCCAGTGTCTCCCTTTAATCTTGAATTTGGGCAGGAGGGGAAAAGAGTGGTCTAAGCTGATGCAAGCTGGGACTGCATTCTCCTAGTAATTTGGAGCTCGTTTGAGGACTTTTAACCCCTGATCATTCTTCTTCCGTAAGGATTGGTAGGATGGTGTGGTCAGGCTCCAGCCTTTTAGTCTGCTGCCCACACAGCCCCTACGTTTTTATTAGTCAGCTCTTAAATCTCTTCATTACATGGAATCGTTTTTCATGTGGCCACCACAAAGGTGCCTTCCTGCGTGTGCTAGTTCTTACGAATAAAATATCTCAGACCATATTTTAGACATGTTGCATATTATCCCTTTTTTAAACAAAGAGGGGAACTCTGTAGGCTGTGGAACATTATGAAACCACCCACTGAATATCTGCGCAAGACATACAGCAACAGCCAAGCTGTTATGTACTAAATGAGTTCAGAGTGGAGGCCAACTGAATGCAATGCATAAGTGATTTACTTACTCATTTATAACCCTAACCTAGAATCATGAGTGTTTGCTGTTCTGTAAAAAGGATGACTTTATGTGACCCTTTAAAGCCTTCAGCATTAAGTGGCATTAAGTTGATGGCTACTTGTTTTGTACCTTCAATGAAAAATTATGCATAAATCAAGTAGGCTTTCCTTGTAATGTACTCATAATCCTCACAAGCAAAACTCCCACCCAAAACCAGTGATCAAACATGGTTTCTTGAACTCAGAAAGGTCACCTCATAAAAAAATATGGAGGTATAATATTCAGGCCACCCAGGCAATGTTTTTTTGACTAGGACATTAATTAAGTCATTGTAAGGTTAAAATAATAATAGGGTTCCGATGTAAGCAGATAAAAGACAGGGAAGCTACATTAAATTCAGTTTCCATCCACCAAACACATCTAGAAGAGCTAAGCTCACTTGCTGTTTAAACATTTTGCACAGGGACAGGCAGGATGGGCTGAGGTTGAGTCCTGAATGTTTACAGTGTTTATGTATTTAAATCAAGCCCTTAGCATTGTTTTTGTTCCTTAACTACCTCTGGTTTGTTGATTTATTGATGCTTTGGAAGGCAAGTAGACTCAGTAAAACAGAATCATTCTGTGTCATGTAAAATTTCCTCTTAAATCTGTGGACATTATAGACAAAAGGAAAGGATTGATGGAGGGAACTTCTGTGGAGATACTAAAACCAGTGGTAGATGTCTCTAAAAGGTAGAATTGAGTTACTGAATTGCAAATAAATGGAAGGTCTTGTGAAATCACTGCTTAGGGCTGTCTCAGTTCTTGAAATCTACCAGTGCAGCCGGAATGAGCCTGGAACCAGCAATTCTGCAAAAGGGGTTGGTGGCTGGAGCATCTTCATTGAGTGTTGCTGGGAGAAGTGATGCTGAACTTACCCCTTCACTGTGAAATGTCCCTTCCATTTGCAGATGACTTTGTGGGAAGTAGAAGCACTGTGTCCTTTAGCACTTGTTATGCAGGGACAAAAACTGCAAATGGCAGTCTTTTGCCAGCCATGAGCACTGATGTGCCATTGAAGTCACAACATGGTCTCAAATGGCTTAGTTTCAGGAAAATGCCTGGAGATTCCACCTACTTTCTGCTGCCCATGTGCTTGAGGCCCCTATTTCTGTACCTAAACCCCAATTCCAAACAGAACCTCTGTGTCTTCTTTTCCAGCACAGCAGAGCATAGCATTGAGGCATCACTCCTTTTGCGTCTCTCATGTGTCTGTGTATCCCAGCTGGTACCCCTAGAGCAGGGGATGGGCCCTCACTTGTCACAGAAGAAGGGGTCAATAGACTCAAAGATGCATAGAATGGTTTGGGTTGGAAGGGACCTTAAAGATCATCTAATTCCAAATTCCTGCCCTGGGCAGAGGCATCGTCCACTAGATCAGGTTGCTCAAAGCCCCACACAAGGTGGCCTTGAGCACTGCCAGGGATGGGGCATCCACAAATTCTCTGGGCAGAAGATTTAGAAGATTTGTTCAGGAGATGTTTAGTTTGTCACATCCCTCCACCAGTGCCTAATGACCTGCATGAGCAACTCTGTTGCATTAATTTGGTTTGCAAGAACATGTACACAGATAACCAGATGTGGTAGATAGAGGCACAATGATGTGCACCTCGCTTGTGCTTCTGAGCCACTGAATTAAAAATGTAGATTTATGTTAATATTTAGCACTTACATAGTACATTTAATCTCAATAGGCCTGCAGGAACGTGCTTAATTTATACATCCAAATTAATAGAGGTAATCACACATATCAGTCAGTCTTTTCATCACTTAACCCAATGAGGAATGAAGACACTACTTTGATTGGACTATAAAGGCATACATATATATATACCTGAAAATGCCATCCCGTATTCTCAGTTCTTTGTAAAAACACCATGGGTTTGCAGTTACAAGCATATTTCAGACAGCTGCATAATGAGTTAGCTTCATTTTTTAATTGAACTGAAAATTAGGAGGCTGACCCAGATCTCAGTGGGATATCTCCAAAGGAGTTTTTCAGTGAACTTAGATGCTGAATGAGTTAAACCAGTTCATTTTTAAAAATTGTTTGAAAACCATCTTTCAGAAAATAGAGTCTTGAAAGCCTGGTACTTACAATGAGCATGCTTGCAGACCACTAAGGCAGCAGTCAAACATGCTTCATATTATTTATTTATATTACATTTACATTGTCCACACGAACTTCCAGAGCAAATTCAATAGACAACTATAGTTCTGCCTTGATTCCTCAGCCCTGGTTGCTATGGCATCCAAGTTGGGAAAATATCTGCCAGCTCCAGGTGGCTGAGCACACAGGTCAGTGAAACATGAGCAGTAATTTAGGGAGCCATGGGGTGGTGGTGTCCTGTGACCAGAAGGTATTGTCCACAGTTTTTGCAAAAAGAGGCAAGGAGTTGTGAACATTGCTGGGAAACCTGGGCTTTATTTAGCTACAGTGAAAGAAACCACTTGTACCAGCAGCCTGCACATGTACTGAGAGGTTCTGGTGGTAAGATATGAAATAATCTAATGATCTGTTCAAATTAAATGCAAAATCAGAGATTAGAGGGGGCTGGCTGGTATCACCTATAGCCGTGCTCAGTAACATCCCGCTCTGTGATTTGTTTCACTCAGCTCACTGGGATTATAACAGTTGTTGAATAAGGCAGCAGAACTGAGCTTTCAGGTGAAAAACATATACAATGAGAATGGTAAGACCTGTGAAAAACAAAAATCCTTTCTTATTTATTCTTTGTACTTAGAACTGGTCCCTTGAAGCCTGCATAATGTAATACAAAT
>WEKY01039639.1:0-13349 GCA_013390045.1 Picathartes gymnocephalus
GAAGTTAAACACGCAGAAGAGAATAATGTGTCAACCAGGACGTTAGTTTTACAACCTATATGTTGAAGTGAATAAATTGTACTTTCATCAACAGAAGTAGGCCATACGCCAGAAAAGTCATTGGATTCGCTTCACTGGTGAACTGGAGCAACAATATCTGATTAGAAAGCCTCGGCAGCTCAAAAGTCTTTAAAGGCAGGTCCAGTGGTTATACAATTAATTTTTAATGATATTGTTCCATCTGGGAGATTCACTTCAAGTGCCAAATGGGTTTCCGGAGCTGAAGTATTAGCTTTAACAAACCTGACACATCTACAATCTGTCTAGTATCTGCTTAAAATACTATTAAAAAGTTTATGGAAAGCAGCTCTCCCTATTTGTGCTTTCTTCTCCAGCACTTTTCAAGGTCCTATAATACATCCATAGTAGGAAACATTAGCAGCAATAAGTTGGTGGGTTTTGTTTTGTTTGAGTTTTTTTTGACAAGTTGGAAGGCCTGAAGATTTGCTAATAGTAATAGTCATATAAAAATGTTAGGGTTCTATTTCAACTGGATTATATGATGACCTTCCTCTTGCAAAAGAAAAAAATTTTTAAAAAATAAAAAAATCAAGGTTTCTTATTCCAGAAATAGAAATGTATAATTCTCAAAAACCGTATCAAAAGTAATCCCCATAAAACTGAATTTTTTATAACTTTCCAGTTTCAAAACTAAACAGAGCTTAGAAATCAAATTCCTTTCTCTCAGAATTCTTGCTAAATATTGCTATTAACAGGGTAGTTTGTCTTTTTTATTCCAAGTAACGCAAGACTCAAACAGCTGCTGTTAAACACAGAATCCAACTTTCAAATTTTAAACACAAACAAAATAAAGCAGGATTTCCTTATTTTTCTCAGAAATATTAATATATGTCACATTTATTATATCAGCACAGATTTTTATTCAGTTATCCGAGTACAGCAACAATGCTGAGATTTTATATGGAAATTCAAGGATAATTAAGAATGGTATTTAAGCGTATACTTTCACATACTTTTAAGTATTTAAAACTTATGACTTCTGTACACTTAGAACAAACAAATTGCTGTAACACTACTACATGAATATGTTTTTTTGAATAGGCAGCCTCTATTCTAAAAATATTTTTGTCTCCGGGGAAATATCAACATTCCTTCAATTTTGTTTAAAAAAAAAATATGCACATAAAGCTACTGAGTTGTATTTTGCTACTGTATTTCTACTCCTCATATTACAATAGTGAGGTTTAAAAAGAATCAAGCAGACCTCCAGTTCCTATTCCAAGTAGCAGTATCTTTTCCATGACCACAGGCTTCAGAGCATGAAAGCAAAAGGAGCAATTGCTGGAAACAGCATTGTAGTATAAAAAGCTTTCATCTAAGTCTTTGGTAGTTAAAAAAACAAACAAAAAAAATTCACCAAACTTCATTTCTAAAACTGGGCCATATTTATGGAAGCAGGGAAGTCTGTTTCCTTGACCCAGAGTGTATTGCATGACTCATTTCATGGAGCAGCTCCAAGAGAGATGGGAATGAGACCAAGCTGAACCTCTGATTCAACGAGTGCTCGATAAGGATGATCAGACTGAGAAGAAAATTTTAAAGCTGGGGAATCTCCTCATAAAAATATATTGAGAATGTAATGCAAAAAAAGCACTAGCAGGTAGTATTGATAATACAAATCAAACTGTTATTATCTAACCTAGTCTCATATTTTCCCTTTTAAATGATAGTTGCTCCAGCACTGTGGCTTTCTGTTTCTACAACAGACAACCTAGCACAAAGCTCATAGGACATTTTTTAATCCACTTTTTTCCTCATAGAAACCATTGGAAAGCAACTGATGCCCATTCTTGTATCAGTTTCTTTCCTTTATAAAATATGTAAATGCTTACCAAACTTACATTTTAGAACAGATGTACATTTTACAGTCAGCAAACAGAAGTTTTTCATGGATAAAATGGCACCTATGCCATTTATGAAAAAAACATCTAATATAGCTGAAAGAACATGAATAACTGAATTTTCTGCTATTTCTACTTCATAAAAAAACATTAAGAATTAAAAGTAGAGACTCACAGAACCAGAGAAAGAATAAAAGACTAAAAGATGATTCTAAAGGTCACATTATCTTAACAAAGTGCCACTTTCTGACAGTGTGACACTGATATAGAAATAATATACTCCATTTACCAGCAACTGCTCTATGAGATCTGTGTCCTCTGCACTCTAAACAAAGAAATTAGTGATTTTCCTCAAAGGTCACTCTGTGAGTGTGATATTTCTCTGCTGCTGAGGTGGGCAGCTCCAGTGCTCAAATCCTGTGTTCAGTTTTGGGCCACTCACTCTAAAAAAGACATTGAGGGGCTAGAGTGTGTCCAGGGAAGGGAATAGAACTGGGGAAGGCACTGGAGCACCAGGAGGGGCTGAGGGAGCTGGTGGGGGGCTCAGCCTGGAGAAAAGCAGGGAAGTGGTGCAGTGTCACCCTTGGAGGGATTTAAAGGACGCGTAGCTGTGGCACTTAGGGACACGGATTCGTGGTGGCCTTGGCAGTGCTGGGTTAATGGTTGGACTTGATAATATTAAAAATGTCTTTTCCAGCCTAAACAATTCTATCAAAAATAAGGCATTTGCCAATATGTATCTAAGAAACATCTAATCCGGGCCCTGAAGCGAGTCTTAAAAATGTCACCAAAACTGAAACAACCTCTCCCCAGATGCACTTTTTTGTGCCACAGGACAAATTTTTTGTCTCTCTTGCAAGGCAGTAGGCTACAGCATTGCAGTCACAGATCCACAATCTTTTATTCTTTCCAGAACACAGCTATTTGAAGAAACATCATCTCCTTTTAGCAGGCACAAAAAGCAACGACATCCACTTTCCACGTGCTGCTTATGTGCATTAAAAAATATGGACACAGAGGTAGAAACAAAACATCAGCTCCATCCCTGCCCGTCGCTGCATGTGAAATCCTGTACATCAGCCTAAAGATAGGCTTGTTACATAAGATACACCCAGTGCTGGTTCATGGGGACTGTTCCATAACAACAGACCATGACAGCCCATTACTGAATGTGCCACTGAGCTGATGCCACTCAGATAATAACACACAGGGAAATTTAACGCTTCCCAGCACACACTCTTCTTTCTACAAGAGTCCCTTTTCAAACCCTCACGGCAAAGTAGCTGGTCTGCCAGCAAGAAGTGGACCTATATTTAAAGGTTATTAAAAGGGCAAGAATCAAGAAAATAATAAAGATCGGCTCTGCAAAGCTCAGTAATAAAAGAAAAAAATAGAATAATGCACTGACATTTCTATGTAAGATGTGAAACTAAAACAGAGATAAAAAGATGAATAGAAAATAATTCAGAGTTTTCATGAAGAGAGCATGTTTAGTGAATAAGGTATGTCTCCAGCAGTCATTCACTATTCTGACCTTATCGAGCTTTTCAGCTTATCCAGGTCTGTTAGAGCTGTTTAACACCTAAAGAACCAACCCATCGGAGAACTGTGAAAGCAAAGCATCTCACAGGAACTTGATTACTAATTCGCCAGGAAATATTATTGCTGTGAAAACAATGCATTAAAATGACACTCCTTTGAATATCTCCTCTCTCTAAATTTTTGAGGATCTATCTGTGTTTTAATGAAGATATTTGGGAGAAAGAATCTCTATTCTTTTGGTGAAATGATATTAAACACATCTGTATACAAAAACCTAACACTGCTATAACATGGTGTTTGTGTAGCACAACCTCCGATTTTCTTGCTGTTCTGCTTCTCAGTCTTACAGCAAGATTCTACAAGGCTTTATTGATCCTTGCACTTGTAAACTATGAAAACTTGGGAAGGATATAGATAAATCTGTCAAGGCAGGATTTACATGCAAGACCTTGTAAAGAGAAAACTGAACTATGCCAAATATTGTTTGGAAGAACCCTAGAACCGATGGAGAAGTTGATCTCCCTCAGTCTGTCCACTTCTCTTGATCTAAGCACAAGTCCATCATCTCAGCAATTTCACAGAGCCTCTATTCCCAAGACAATTCAAACCCAAATCCATCTCTTAGAATAAAGATGATATTGCAATGTGTAACCTAAATCTTCCTCCTGACTCATATTCCTTCACACTCACTCCTCTTCCATTCCCTTGTTGGAGAAATTTGCCTTTGTGCAGAGTCCATGAAAATTTGTGGGGCAAAATGGAAAAAAAAGCAAAAATAATTATTTCCTCCATCCTTGGAGTCATGCTCTCTCTTGGAGGGATGAGCTGCTCTTTCAGGGGTAACATACATATTTCGCATTGAGTTGCCACTCTCTTGCAAACTGAAGCACCTAAATGCTACTTGAAGGTATCAGCAAAATACTGAGCTCTACACCCTTTTTTTGAGCCACACAACTTCAAGAACCTGAAACTAAAGCCTCTTTTTAATGGATTCTTACCACTTATCTCATAAGCTTCAGCTTCAATCTTTTTTTTTTTTTCCAAAAGCAAGCTGGTAATACTTACCTATCATTAAAATGAGAAGAACAAATTGACTAGCAGTTGTAAAGTACATTAATTTAAGATAATCAAATAGAATAGAGTAGGTAAAACCAAGAATTATGTAGACCTCATTGATGTAATACTGATCATATAAATATATTCTTCTTTAATAAGTAGTACTAATATTGTTTTTCACCAAATCAAAAGGGTATTATTTTTCCTGAAAAACTTTTATACCTTATTACTGCAATCACCTTTTTAATTTCATGCTTCCCTAACTTTATTACTGTTAATTTTACTCATTTAATTCTATCTATTTTCTACCATTCACTAGGAAAATTGACAGAACTTCATAGGTTTCTGATAAATAAAAGTTTAATGGCTTTGTGAAAAAGGATATTTATGTCTACAGTATGCCTTTTACCACCACTGGAAGCCTTCCAACATCCAACAATATTTATCTCTGCAATTCCAATAAAAAAATCCTGCAGCCTCAGAGCAGAGGCCAAGGCAGAACCAAGGCCAAAAGCAGCAGTGACTCAAGAGGCCCTACTGGCTGTGACCCAAGGAACAGCCCCACCCACTCCAATAAGGTTTTGGATCACATCTTTTAAGTCTTCTATCACTGCTGACCGAAATCTGAGCAAAAATTAGTATAACATAAGCCACAGTTGATCAACATCCTGCACTTCATTATCTTTGTTGAGAAAATTATTCTTCCCCTCCAATAACAGATTTTTTTTAAGTGAGAAAAGGATCGACTAGGAATTGTTCGAATACTCCTGTGATTTTTCTGTCAGGTTATGACTAAACAACGAATGTTGAACTTGTACTTTAGAACAAAAAAAAAAAAGCCCATGTCAGCCAAACTCCTACATGAAAGTCAAAGATTAATGTATTTATGTAGAATTCTCAATACCTTTTTCCTTTGCTGTTTCCTTAATATTTGCAAAGTGAGGGTACAGAAGAGCTGTAAATCAGTGCTCTTTCAATAGCCTAATGCAGACAGCTGTTCTCATATGTTTTATGCCTAATGGTGGGCTATACAATGAAAGCCTAATGTCTATACCTGAGAAGATATTTATATTCATAATGTAAAAGAACTGGAGAATGAGTCTTTAGAATATTGTAGCTTTCAGTCATCTTGGCTTTAAGTCCGAAACTAATGCTGGATTATTAGAAGAAAACTGCTGTATTTCCCTCTTTCACTCTGTATTAGCATGACAGTGGAAATAATACACTAAGGAACTGGAAAGGTGTTATTGCACTGTGAGTCCTTATGGGTGGATTGTGGAGCATAAATTAATCTTTTTCAATAGCTGCAACTTTATCTGATGGCATTTTCCAAGCTTCTCCATTCAAGGCATTCCTTTAAAACAGCCAAACTCACTGTTCAATACTATCTGGCATTGTTTCACAATTCTAATTATAAATTATACTCTCTGCAACCAAGACAGATTAAAAGTATTTCAAACTAAATGGGTGTAATGAGATACCTTTCCAGTTTCATTTGTTCTTACAGGATGAAATGAAAAGTTAAATGCTATAACCATAGCTCTCTGATGTTGGACGTTCCAGGTTATGCTCATTCGTTGTGAGGACAACTGAGGACAGACAACACAAAAGAGGACAACTGTTAAAAAAAAAAGAAAAACACCCTGAAGGAGACTATCTTAAGGTTTTTTTCCTTGAAACAGGCAATTCTCTAGAAACAAGATGACTTTGTGAAGCTTTGGTTGTGGCTAAAATTGCCCTTTTGTGGGAGCACCCTGGCTCAATCATGCCATCCACTGGAGCTGATTATTTAGATTTAGTGTTGCTTTGAGTTCTTACAATATTCAAAAAGCAGCTCACCCATGTGAGCTGTCAAAATAGTAGCATGAATCTCTCTGGAGCAACACAGCTGAATCTTTCACAACCCTTTAAAACGCTGTGTCACAGAGTGGAAAAGTAAAACCAGTTGTGTTCAGCTTGTCTATACAAAGATGCTCCAAACTTTTTGCTTCTTTGTATTCTCTCTCCTTAAAAGTACGTTTTGCTTTCAGTAACACACCAAAAAGACTTTATGGACTAACCCACCATGATCTTGATTAATGCAAGTGATTAAAACAACTGTCTCTCTGACCACAGACAGCTGATAACCTTCTACCCCGAGGCTGCACCTCCCAGACAGCAACAACCCCTCCCTCCCCTGAAGTGTTGCATGCTGCCTTTCATCTCTACATCCTATATCATTTTAGCATTTGACATTTTTTAAAACCTTTTTCCCTGGCAGTTGAGTTGTATAATATCCTCCTCCCTGTCACCTTGCTTTCACACACCACAAATACATGCATCCTCTCAGAAAGGGAGCAAGCCACCCAGCATAGCTGGCTAATTGATGATAATATTTTAATTTGCTGGAATTGAAAGGAATGGCTTCACAGACAGCATTACCTAAACCCACTAACTGTGACAGCATGTGAAGGACCTTGTGTCCCTAATGGCACACCACTGCATCAAAGACAAGCAGAGCAACAAACATCTTATTAAACAAGTGCAGAAAAGCAAAAGGCAGAAGCCTCTAGGGCCATGTTAATTATCTCAGGGTCGAAGTGGCTCGGAAGCTGTCTCACAGACTCCAAGGCAGTCAGATGGCAGTGCCAGCACAGTGAAGTCCCCAAGGTCCTGCAGTTACAGCACTGTCATATTTCAAATGACAGGTAATACTTACGAACATGCCGACACTAACCTCCTCAATTATATTCAATGTCAAGGTTTTTGTGCTGAAGGTACTGCTAATTTTCAACATACACAGTTGCTGACAAAAGGTACTTTATCAAAGAAGGGAGTTTAGGGTATCTGCTGCAGATCCTTTTTGACACAGTGGGAATTCTGTCCTCCATGCAAGCTCTCCAAGGATGAAATAAATACTGCCCTTAGTCAGGCACACAAGCATCACAACATGCTGTGTTTGCTTTGCTGACAGTGCACAGAAATCTCATTGTTATTAACAGCAGCATGGACAAACAAATATTCTCTTGGTTTTTATTTGAACTTCCTCTAAAGGAAAAGGCCCAAGTGAATGTGGGCTCTTGCAATGCCCCAGGTGCTCCAAGAAGCAGAACTAAAAATCCTTCCCCCATCCCCCAGAGCAGCCATGCGTGCACAGAGCAATTCTAGTGCAATTACCAAGAAAAATGTAAGCACTAAATTTAAAGAGAAAGACATCTGAACATGGAAACATGATTCCTTGTTTATTCCCATATTTGCACTTTGCAGACTTTAACTGAAAATACAATTAAATGAACTTGATTCGACAGTCTAGAAAAGAGATTAGGTGGCAGAGATATGGCTACGGGTGAAGGAACATGGTCTCATTAGAGCTTCTTCTCTGTTCAGGCAGCTTCTCCCACTTGCAGTCATTAATATGAGCTGGAGACAGATTCTGCTGTGAGTTGCACCAATTTAAATCCAGAGCAACTCTTATCTGGCCTCCAATTTGCATTAATGGTCAGAGGTGGCAGTGAGATGAGGCACGATGAAGGCAGCACCATGTTCAGAAGGAGAAGGAGCAGTACCCCCCCAGCAGAGAGGCTCAGAATTTAAAGGGACACAATGCAACGTAAAGAGACTTATTTGAAACATATAACCCCCACCCTGCCAATATTAAAAATAACATTTTAAAACTTCTTTTAAAGTATTTTAAGTTACTTGCATTATTCTGACTTTTTTTTTTTACTTGTGTACAAGAAATTTCAATGCCTGATCATTATTATTTTTGTTAACATTTACAATGCACTAACACAAACATCCAAAAATGCCACATTCCTGCAGAACCTGCCTGAATAGCATTTAACATTTTAGCAGTTACTTGGTCAAATGTTCAGACTAGGAGAGTATTAGATCTCCTCTAGTTTCCTTCTAACACTGCAGAAAAACAGACAAATTTGGTTTTTAATAGGCAAATAGGAGCAGCAGCACTCCCATTTGTAACTGATGCAAACAGAACTGTGGCTACACTATGAACTCTCAGTGCCTCACGTTCATACAGGAATTCCTGCACAGCCCTGGGAGGGCTTCCCTGTATCTCACATCCAAGAATTCCTTCATAATGATACCTGTATTGCCCATGTCTACAATGAAGCAGCAACCAGAACGTGCACAGGTACTAAAATCACAAAAGATCTCATTAGTCCTTCACTTTATTAATTAGGAGTGAAAGGGTTAAGGAAAACACACCAAAACATGAGATTTATACACCTGCACGTGCCTTTCCAAGTTTATACAGACATTTTTCAATTGATCTGACTGATGCTCTTCAAAAGAGCTGCTGGAGTAATAAACCCACACCCACGTTCATGAAAGGGAATATTTCAGCAACACAGGTTGCAATTTTTGGCAATATGTCTACAGATCCAGAGCTTACAATTTGTGCTGAGCCAGCAGATGGATTTCATAAAGCACTGTGCTCTTGTACAAACAAATAAAACAAAACCAACCTCTCTCCCAAGTGTCAATAGTCCAAGAAGAAATTTTCAGGTCTGAGATTTCCACATGCCCAAATTAATAACATTCTGTATTCACATGTGCTCCTGAGAGGTCTGAGATTACTTAATGTCTGACTATTCAAACCTCTGTCAGCACTTTTATTCAGAATATAAAAATTCCCTGTAATTTTTTGTGAACACCATGGACTTCTAAAGTCAAAATGTATAAACATTCATTATACCTTAACATACCAACACATCATTTCCTCCCAACCTTGGTTCTGCTGAAAAATGGTCCAAGTAACTCACAAAAATTAGTTTAGACAAGACCAAAAAAAATCTTCTCTGCCATTTTGTTATTAAAGAATTTTGTGTCAATCTAGCATGAATTGAGACACCTCCTCACAACTTAGATGTACTGTAGTATTACAGTGTTGTTCACACCTTATCTTAAAAAGATAGTTATACTGTAAAGAGAAACGAGAAAAAGTATTTTCTTTCAATCTTGTAGCTTTGAATAATTCAGGGTACGTTCAAGTCAGTAGCAGCTTTTTGAGGGGGTATTTTTCCTTGAGTTTATTTTTCTTTAACATGGAAGCTGCGTAGCTAATACCACTCTAAAGAGTTCTGAAAATCTAAAGATTATTCTGGTTTAGGGAATTCCAATAAGCCCTGTTTCTTGCTTAAAATCTAATTTTCAAGCACTGCAAAATACTATGATTATTAATAGAAGACCAAGCATTCCCAATTTCTGATGAAGAACAAAAGTATATTTTTTAAAAATATATTGTTGATAGTTTCATGTAACTTTCTTCTGTTATTACCCTATATATATATTATGTATTACAAACCTGAAACGGTTACATATCCATCTGTAGCAAGGGACAAAAAGTTAAACACCCTAAAAACCACAAGTTTCTTGGCAGATTTCATGTGCACCTACTATATCTCAACAAAATACATATGCATATGTTACCCTGACAGGTAATTTTACATGCTGGTAGACACTTGAAAGGTTATTTTTTTTCTTGTATACAAACATAGGTTTCAGCTTATGGGTAAAAATTACTTTTTCAATGTACACTAAAATGTCTGATTTTGATCCTATTAATCATACTACTTTACTAATCTCTGTTCTGCAGGAGAATTAGACTCAATGGATTGAATTTCAGGCAGCCAGAGGTCAAGAATAAATAAGGGAAAAACAGTGTTTCTCTGTTTCCACTAAAGTGCTGAAAACATGGCTTGGTTTAGGTACCATGAAGAAATTTACCAACAGCAGTGCTGTTGGTACATCTTTATCTTTGATTTTAAAAAGTCAGGTACTTCAGAGATACAAAAGCCTTGGTGACATAAAAGCACTGATCTGACAGCAAAACGTGCAGAGCAGTTCAGCGTTTTCTGCAGAGAGCTCCTGCTGTCCCTGGGGAGCTCAGCACCAAGGTGACGGCTCCGGGGCCACGGTGAGGTGCTAAATCAGGTTTACAGGGCCGTACACTGTGCTGCTACAGCCACCCCGAGCAGCTGGGCAGGGGATGCTGTCACACCTGCAGCACTCCCAGAGCAGCTCCAGGGTTTGGGGTGAAGTCAGGGATGTGAGAGCCCAGACACAGAGAGGGGCTGGCCCGCTGCTCACACACCCCTCACCATCCAAAATATGCTAAATCTGCCATTCTTTGCTCAGCAGATCTTGGTGTTCCCCACAAAGGTGACTTAATGCTTCAGAAACAGTGGGCAGAGACAAAATCTAGATTAACATCTAAACACCTGGCCCGAAGATTTAATACAAGAGCAAGTAAAAAAAGCTGCATTTCCAGAGCCAATTGTCAACTCAAAACTGCACTGCCAGGTTAAGTTTCTCCATACTTGACAAGACTTAATATTTGTTCAGTTCTTGTTCCAGTATCAACCCCATGGAACAGAAGCCTTGCAGAGTTGAGATTTGCTGTTGCTGCAGTGGCAGCCCAAGTTATCTGGCAGCCTTGCACCACACTAAATCCTTTCAGGGCTAGCAGTATACCAAGTTTAAAGGCAACTTTCTAGAACATGCATGAAATGTTTCTGCAGAAGCCAACAGTAAATGTTAAAAGAAAGAGCCTGGAAACCAGGATATTCCTAATGCTGTATGTTGAATTTTTTCTAAGGATTCACTTTTCACAGAAGAAAACAAAGAAATAACTCTAAGAAAAGTATTGTTTTTATCCCAGTAACTGTTATATAAATCAACAGCATTTAAAAATTTGTACATGTAAATAGACTTTCTTTTCCTTGACCTACTCAGGCAGGTACCCGTCTCAAAATTCAGCTGTTCAATGCAAACCAAAGATCCTGAGTCCAATAACCTTATTTAATTCCATAGCAATAAAGACTTAACGTATGCACAAATATTATCTTTTTTTCCATATCAACTCAGACATGTTCACATGAACTTAGATAATTTTATAACTGGGGGGCTGCACTGTTTGCTCATTTTTCCAATGACTATAATCATGATTCAATCAACTTCCTCTGAACACTGGCAGAGTCATTCCCAATACATATAAAGGATTGGTATTTGCTCAGCACTTCTTTCACTCTCAAACTGTCTGACCTATAAAAACAAAACACATCAGATCTGCAAGGCAACACACAGGAAAGCTGGTCTGGTCTGCATCGCCGGAGCACCTGGGAGAAGGGAAGCTCCCAGATCTCTGAATCCTCCAAGGCAGCAATCTGGGTTGTGATTTCAAAAGCACAAAAACACTATGGCCACCTTTTTAATAAGGGATATTGCATGTTTATAAAGTTAAAAAAAAAAGAAAAAAAACCCCCACATATATATATATATATGTGTATAATAGGTGTGTGCACATATATACACATGAAAGTGTTTCTAAATAAATTTATATCTGCTTCCAAAAGTTGGGCAAGCCAAGATGCTGCATCATCAGCCTTCAGTGTGTTAGACTGTGCCCATGCAGGACCTGTTAGTGAAGCTCCCAAGCTTTGTTTGGAGCCAGGTTTCTCCTGAGAAGGCAGCACTTCGATAACGATCCCTATCACCATCACTAAAGTTCAGCAGCACTCAGATGCTAAAGCTTGAAATGACTGTTTTTTCCTAAGATAATGGACTTAAATATTATTTAGGCAGAAACAGATTCTTTCCTGCACATATGTGATGGAAATAATCTGCAAGTACTTTCATTTAGAACTGCTTATGATATAAAATTATTTCAGAGTGTGGCTTCATTCTAGCGTAGTATAAAAATTTATATTAAAGCTGACTGAAATATTTGCAAGCTGTAATATTATTCCAGTACCAAATCTTATCAAATCAAACCCACTACAAAAGAGACTGTTCCCTGATTATTCACAGAAGTAGCAAGCCATGGAAAGGTATTGTTGATCTTACAGCCAGAGGTGCATAAAATACTTGCAGCAGATGAGAAAGGATATCCTGCATGGAAACAGCTTTACCTCTCCTTATTGCCAAGTCACAAAGAAATTCTTCATATTTTACAGTTTTCCCTCTGACAAATAGGTCCCTTTTCTAGCAAAAAACAGGAGTCCATTTATAGAAAACCTGGGCACAGTGAGTTACACCAAGTTTAACAACATACCTTTAATATTTACTATACAGCCACGTAACTAGATATCCAAATATCTAGTAGGCAAAACCCAACATTTCAAGCATCACCATTAACATTTTAACTCTTTCACACTTAACTCTTTCTTCTTAGTTAATGGAGGCAACCTCAACACTAAACCTCTAAATCTCCTTTTAATACAGAGGGTTTCACACTTAACACGTCCACAAGAAGTCACACGCTTTTGTCATTCAGAGAGTCTGACCGAAGTTGATTTAGACACCACAGCAAAAACACAGTTTCTATAAATCTTGTGTATAAGACAGAAATTTATATAGCTGGATCAGGCCCAAATGGGTTTATTTACATTAACTCTTAATAAATTCATACACTCATAGGGCATACAATCATTAAGGTTAGAAAAGAACTCCAAGATCATAAAGTCCAACCGCTAAACCAGCACTAAAACATCCCCAGTTGCCACATCCACACCCCTTCTGAACACTATAGGGATGGTGATTCCATCACATCCCTGAACAACCTGCTCCAGTGCCTGACAACCTCTTTAGTGAACAAAGTTTTCCTAACATCCAACCTAAACATCCCCTGGTGCAACTTGAGGCCATTTCCTCTGGTCCCATCACTTGTTACCTGTGAGAAGAGACCGACCCCCATCTGTCTACACAACCTCCTTTCAGGAACTTGTAGACAGTGATAGAGTCCCCCACAATTTCTGGAAATTATCTGAAAATTGCCCAAAACATCCAAGGAAGCTGGGCAATGCTATAGGAGTGTTGTGCAGTGAGAAA